>JAVJIF010007312.1:0-112960 GCA_038442645.1 Agave tequilana | reverse complement strand
TCAAGGCTTCAAGAGGGGCTATCTCCACATGATCTTCAATTTTGCATCTTGAGCCCAAATTGAGTTGTCTTGAGTCCAAAGCACCTTCCTTTAGGGAAGAAGACATCTATTTGAGATAGAAACCTGAAACACACTTAAACAACAATTGATATTAGTACAAATAACTAATATGTTTTGTAATCATCAAAACACATTAAAAACGGGTGATTGTAACCTTGGGCCAACAACGCCACCAAGCTCGAAGTTGGTGATACTTGTCTTTTGTAAATGTCAACAAGTATCGAGACCTGTCTTTTATAAATGTCAACAGGCTCAAGGTTGAGACTTGTCTTTTGTAAATGTCAACAAGCTCGAAATTGAGACTTGGCTGTCTGCTGGTTCAGAGGTCGCAATGACATAACCGATTGAGACGCCACCAAGCTCAAGGTTGGTGATACTTGTCTTTTGTAAATGTCAACAAGTATCGAGACCTGTCTTTTGTAAATGTGAACAGGCTCAAGGTTGAGACTTGTCTTTTGTAAATGTCAACAAGCTCGAAATTGAGACTTGGCTGTCTGCTGGTTCAGAGGTCGCAATGACATAACCGATTGAGACGCCACCAAGCTCAAGGTTGGTGATACTTGTCTTTTGTAATGTCAACAAGTATGGAGACCTGTCTTTTGTAAATGTCAACAGGCTCAAGGTTGAGACTTGTCTTTTGTAAATGTCAACAAGCTCGAAATTGAGACTTGGTTGTCTGCTGGTTCAGAGGTCGCAATGACATAACCGATTGAGACGCCACCAAGCTCAAGGTTGGTGATACTTGTCTTTTGTAAATGTCAACAAGTATCGAGACCTGTCTTTTGTAAATGTCAACAGGCTCAAGGTTGAGACTTGTCTTTTGTAAATGTCAACAAGCTCGAAATTGAGACTTGGCTGTCTACTGGTTCAGAGGTCGCAATGACATAACCGATTGAGACGCCACCAAGCTCAAGGTTGTAATGGAGTTTGGGAAAAGGTCTCGTTTTCACGGGGAGAAACGAGGGAATCACTGTCATAGGTTTAATGTTAACGTAACAGCGAAATGTATATGTGGTCTTACCATTCTATGGATGAGAATTGGTAAGTGATTTTGGAGAGCTCGTTTTTACGAGGAGAAACGAGGGAATCACTGTCATAGGTTTAATGTTAACGTAATAGCGAAATGTATATGTGGTCTTACTATTCTATGGATGAGAATTGGTAAGTGATTTTGGAGAGGGAATCAAATGGGAACAGGTCCCTTAGGATTTTTAGCAAATCCTCAGCTGTCAACGGGTTTGATATGCCTTTACCAACTACCGTTTGAGTCAGGCTAGCCATGCTATTCCCCTCAGCATGATGAGTTGTCGAGGACTTATGTTGGGCTTAAAGGCCAACATTTTCCTCTATCCTTAATCGTTAAGGATATTGGATCATCTGGTTAGCGTATGTGTAACCTTGATTCTCCTTTAAGACAACCAGTGTATGGCCAGGTTCCTACTGGTTTATGGTTGTATAATCTCGCTTGGAGGAAGAGAAAGTCTCTCTTTGCATGTACCTTGGTATGAAGGTCTTGATCAGAGGTATGGTGTTAACTTGATCATGAGAAGGATCCTTAATTAAGGATAATACTTCTTTAAGAACTTGCCATTGATCGGCATCATGAGTAAATCGCCATCTGAAGTCATAAGGCGGTATGCTCCGTTTGAATAGACTGTTTCTATTACAAACGGCCCTTCCCATTTAGGCTGAAATTTGCCTTTGGTTTTGTGCGTCATAATCATCAGTCGTCTGACGGCTAAAACCAAGTCTCTTTTCTGGAAGACTCTTTGTTTGACCTTCTTATTGAAGGCTTTTGAGATTCGAGCTTGATACAGCTCGATGTGCTGCTGAGCTTGTAGTCGCTTCTCATCTAGGGCTTCGAGCTCTTGAAGACGCAACCGATCATTGTCCTCTGATGTGATCTTAGTCATTAGAGCGACTCACAATGATGGCATCTGGATTTTCAACGGGATGACTGCTTCACACCCGTACACTAGGGAAAAGGGCGTATTACCTGTCGGTGTCCGAACCGTGGTTCGGTAGGCCCAAAGACATTCACCAAGCTTTTCGTCCCAATCTCGCTTATTCGAGGAGACGAACTTCTTGAGTAGCTTGATGATCGTTTTGTTAAATGCTTCCGCCAAGCCATTAGCGGCGGGATTATAGGCAGTCGAAGCCATATTCTGAATTCGGTATTTATCGCAGAACCGATAGAATGCCTGGCTTATGAATTGGGGACCATTATCATGGATGATCCGCCTAGGGACACCAAATCGATGGATGACATGGTGCTTGAGGAAATTAACCACATTAGGGGTTTTGACTTCAACCAGTGGTATAGCTTCTGCCCACTTAGAAAAGTAATCGGTTATTGTCAAGATAAACCGGTGACCTCTTGTCGAAGAGGGGCAGATTGGTCCTACGACATCGATTCCTCATGCTTCAAATGGCCATGAAGCGATAGTCGGATGGAGCAACTCCGAAGGCTAGTGCATGAAGTCCGCATGAATCTGGCATGCTTTACACCTTCGTGCGTATTGGATGGCATCGGCTATCATGGTTGGCCAATAGTATCTAAGCCTATGCAACCTGTCTTTGAGCTTTGGACCTGGCTAATGAGCTCTGTAAATGCCGTCGTGTGCTTCTTTAAGCACTTCCCGTGCCTCTGAATTAGAAAGGCAACGGAGGAGGACGCCGTCATATGAACGACGGTAAAGCGTCTTCAAAGTTGGATCGTAGTAGAAACGGAGGGACCTTCGTCTGATAGATGTCGCTTCTTTAGGATCGTCTGGTAGCAGACCATGTAAGGCATAGTCGGTGAGAGGAAATCGCCAATCTCTCGGCTCAAGATCCGTGGAGACATTATAGACTTCTCGGGTTCTTAACATATGCTTAGAGCATACAAGGTGTCGAGTTGCCACTGTGAGGTGATACTCGGTGTCGGCTGGGAGGGCTAGTGTCATTGCTAATGCAGCAAGAGCGTCCGCCCTGGTATTCTGAGATCGAGACACGTGCCCGATGTAGAAGCCTTCAAATAGGTTAGCCAATTCGATGGCCGTGTAATAATAAGGCACCAAGTCTTCATGACGGACGTCATATTCACCCTTAACCTGATTGATAATCAGTTTTGAATCGCCATAAGCTTCGAGGTAGCGTACCCCCATTCCATGGACGAGCTGAAGACCAATGAGCAGAGCATTATATTCCGCTACATTGTTGGAGCATGATTCTGTCAGAGAAAATGCTCTGGGAAGGACATGACTTTGTGGGGAGATAAACACAACTCCCACTTCGGCAATGATCTTGCCTTTAGGGCCTATTCGTGATGCTCCATCGAAGACCATCTGCCACACTTCTTCTGAGGTTGTATTAGACTCGAAGACTTCATCTGGAATATCTTCATGAAGTTTTGAGTGTTCCGGAACTGGATGAGCAGCCAAGAACTCTGCAAGGGCCTGGCCTTTAACTGCCTTCTGAGGGGTAAAGATCATGTCGTATTGAGACAAAAGAAGCGCCCATTTGGCTAATCTTGAGTTCAATGATCCTGGTTTCGTCATGAGAAGACGCAAAGGATTCACTCTAGAAATGACATGTATGGTTTGGCCGACCAAATAATGTCGTGTCTTCTGAACGGCAAAGACAAGAGCTAAACACTCTTTCTCGATAGGATTGTAGCGAGATTCTGCTCCTATGAGAGTCCTGCTGAGATAATAAATGGCCTGCTCATGACCATTGTCGTCCTTTTGGGCAAGGAGGGCACCAAGAGAATGGTCCATAGCTTTTACATAAAGCAAGAATGGTTTCCCTGATGTGGGGGCCACTAAGACTGGAGGCTTCGTGAGGTATTTCTTGATGTCTTCATAAGCTTCCTGACAAGCTTGATCCCATACGAAGGAAGCACCCTTTTTCATGAGTCGGGTGAACGGTTGACAGCGGCCTGAGAGATTTGTGATGAATCTTCTGATATAAGCCAGTCTACCTTGCAAGCCTCTAAGCTCTTTGAGATTCCTCGGTGGATGCATGCTCTGAATGGCTTTGACTTTGTCTGGGTCTAGATGAATCCCATTTGATGTGACAATAAACCCAAGGAACTTACCACTTGACACTCCCAAGAAGGATTTTGTCGGGTTCATTTTCAGTTGATGAGCCCGCATTATGTCGAACATCGTTCTCAGATCGCGAAGATGATCATCCTTGTTGCGGATTTTGACAGCAATGTCGTCGACATAGCATTCTACCATTTTTTCGGAGATGGTCGCGGAAGATTGTACTCATTGCCCGCTGATAGGTTGCTCCTGCGTTCTTCAGTCCGAAGGGCATTACAGTGTAGCAGTATACCCCAATGGTGTTCGGAACGAAGTATGCTTCTCATCGTCTGGGTACATTTTAATCTGATTGTACCCTGAAAAGCCGTCCATGAAAGACATTCTTTCGAATCCACATGTGTTGTCAATCATGACATCAGTGATGGGCAGTGGGAATTCGTCTTTAGGACAAGCCGTATTGAGATCACGGTAGTCGATGCAGATCCGTATCTTCCCGTTTTTCTTGAGGATGGGAACGATATTAGCAACCCAATCTGGATGCTGTTCCTCCCGTATGAAGCCACATGCAATGAGCTTATGGACTTCGGCTTCAATAGCCTCCATAATGTTCGGGCGAAACCAGCGTTGTTGCTGCTTGACTGGCTTGGCGTCGGGTCTGATATTCAGACGATGCATGGCGACTTGCGGATCAAGTCCGGGCATGTCTTCGTAGCTCCATGCGAAGACGTCTCTATACTCTTTTACAAGTATTATCAATTCTTCCTTTTCTGTAAGTGATAAGCTTTCACTTATAAAGATGGGCTTAGGGTGGTCTTGACTACCCAAGTTGACCTGCATCACCTTGTCTTCAGTGGGTGGTTCGCGCAGTTCGAATCTTTTCTCCCATTGGAGGTCTAATTGTTGGGCCCATGGCTCCTCATCAGTAGCTTCTGCAGGCCCCAATTGACTGCTTGAAGTCATATTAACGGTGAGATTCTCGAACATCATTCCCACACTGACATCTGAGTCCCATTCGGAGGATGAGGCTGAATGTGATAGAATTGGTTCATCGTCTGTAATTGAATTGTTGCTGACGATGTGGGTGTAACGTATCCCAACCCCTGCGTGTACTATCATAGTAATTTGCAGGCTTCCCTTTTGGCACAAAGTTACGCAGCAAGCTCCGCCTTCCTTTTCCAAAATTCAGGCCTTCTCCATGCTTTAGGTCATATCCCATTTTCTTCATAATATGGCGCGCTGGCCGCGCGTAATGAAAGAATTGTGGAGTGTCTGAGTCTGAACTTGAATCTGCGGTTATGGGTTCCCGTGGTTGGGTTCTACCGAAAATTATCGGTAACTGACCTTCTTTGGACGGAGGGATCACTAGCGTGGCCCCTTCTATAGCTTCCATGAGTGTACTGAACGCACTTGGTTTATGCAAAGGCATGTGCAGAGAGCTATCCGTAATGGATTCAAACAGCCCAACACTCACAGGATAATCGAAAGAAATATTATCATTAATTACCCATTCACCTTCATCTTCAGAAGGAGTATTACATTGGGGATTATTAAGACATGCTATAATTGGTTCACCAATCAAAATGGCTAGCATGCTTGCTTCGGATTCTGAATCCGCCTCATTGCCACTTTCATCATCATCTGACAATGGTTCTTTGGGTGTTTCACCGGCCTCTTGATACAGGAGAGCATCAATGAAGTAATTTTCCACCCCTTTGAATGGTTGCTTTTCAGCAAAGACAGTTCGTACTGTCGCGTCATCTTCAACATATTTGAAGCACTGGTGCAGAGTGGAGGGAACAATCCAGTTGGCGTGGATCCATGGTCGTCCTAGCAGCAGGTTATATGATGTGTCAGCGTCAATGACATAGCATGTCACTTCTGACTTCAGGCTCCCGATTCGGCAACGGAGTCGAATTTTACCGAGTAGATGACTACTCCCGGCATTGAAACCGTATATTGTAGTGGTGGTTGCGGACAACCTATATAGTGGTATGCCGAGGAAGTAAAGAAGCCTTTTGGGGATGATGCTGATTGCAGACCCCGGATTGACTTGTACTCTTTCAATGCACATTGAACCGATATATCCGGTGTAGTACAGAGGTCGATCGTGCTTGTTATCTTTGAGAAGCATATCTTCCGCTGTGAAGGTAATAGCGGGCACATTTGATTGTACATGATGACATTCTGGGTAAGAAGACTGAGCGTCATCGTTAGGGACCTCTGGCATGCATGTCAGGAATGATTCTGAATTAGCCAGCGCATCTCTAAGTGCTTCTCTTGTCTCTTTCGAGAGACGAAGGAGCTCGTGTATTGTAATACGAGCTGGGATATTAGCCAGCTGAGCCAATATGTCAAAACGAAAGGGCATGTCGAGCCCTGGGCCTGAAGGTTTCTTCAGGGCATGGTCGAACCGGACTTCCTTAGGCTTCTCCTTTCCCTTGGTTGGAACTGGAGCGGATGCTGGTATTTGTACTGACGTTGTTTGCTGCTGTATCTCGTCAGTAGACTTCTCATACTGCCTTAAGTATGATTTTTCAGATCGAGTGCCCGTCGGCTGAGGTATGTCGGCCTGCGTTGTGCAAGCATGCTTTTCTCCTTCTGAATCACTGAGGGAAGCTGACGTAAGATTGTCGTCGTCTGGCAGGATGGAGATGACATTGCAAGATTTGCCCTTTGACTTGGGCTTCTTTGAATCCCACTGCACGTCTTGGACGAGGTCTGGGTGTATCCACATGACTTCCCCTGTTTTCAATTTTAAGGGAACAAGACCCTTATTATCTTGAGTTTTAGCTGGAGGATGCTTGACCTCCAACCGCGGTACAGGGACTGGATAAGTCTCGTCAGGAACTGTGACCTTTGGGGTTTTGCCGACCTCGAGGGTCACCATATTGGCAGTGACTTTCTTCTGTTTTGACTTTAGTGTCAGGACTCCGGCGTCGACCAAGGCTTGAATTCTATCTTTGAGGACATAGCACTTGTCGGTAGGATGGTGAATCATCCTGTGATAGAGACAGTATTTGGGGTCGTTTGTGCGTCCTATCTCATTGGGACGCCGAGCATCTGGCAGCTTCATTTTATTCCCTTTATGGAGCAAATGGAATATCGTGACCACCTGATCGTCTCTGAAGGAGTACTGTTTTGGAGGGAACTTAGACTCCTGATTATTGAAGCCGCTCTTCTTGGCCTTCGACTGCACGTCCCCGGACAATTCTACGGACATAGTCTCTTTCCCTTTGGCTTGAGAAGACTGCGCCATGTCGCTACGTCCTTTATTGTTCATACCCCATTTGCCTTTGGGGGCGGATGGTTCGAACTTTTTAGCCGACTTTTCAGCTATCTCAGCTTGTTCGACCAATTCCTTCCAGGTGCGGGCTTTGACAGCCCCCATGCGAACTTCTACCTGGTCCAAGAAATTGTGCCTGCACGTCTGTAAGAGCATGGGTAATGGCATCCCTGCTGGGCACATCAAAGACAGATTTCTGAACCGCTCAATGTAGTCACGGACAGATTCGCCCTTCTTCTGCACGGTGGAGAGGAGCTTGTCCATGGTTACCTCGGTATCGTCCTCATAGAAACGAGAGAGGAATCGGGTTTCTAGGTCGATCCAGGAATTGACAGAGCCCGGAGGGAGACTTCAAAACCAGTCAAATGCCACCCCCTTTAAAGTGCCAATGAACAGCCTAGCCATGATGGCGTCATTGTCTATAACATTACCAGGCTGAGACCAGAAATAGTAGATGTGCTGATTTGGTGAACTTTTACCATCATACGTATGCAACGTTGGTGGTTTGAACTTTGGTGGGTATGACACTGAATCCCACTCCAAAGGGTAAGGACGGACTGCCCCTGCTTTCTTTAATTCATCCCTCTGAGCTAGGGATGCAATTTGAGCTTGGAGGCCCTTAAGGACTTCAGCGTCTAAAGAAGAGCCCTCCTTGGATTTCTCCATCTTAGGCTGATCATTGCTAAAATGTTCCTCCTCATCATGATTGCTCCCGGCATCATTGTCATTCCGATTCCTGAGGAGTTGAGCAAGCATTTGTTGAATGTTGTTCAGAGCTTCTTGCTGGGTCTTGGAAGTTTGCTCCTGAACTTCCAAACGCCGACGGAGGTCGTCATTAACATTATCAGCCATGTTGACTGATGCTCTGTCTGTTCGCACTGAACTAATTGTTACCGAAGAGGCGTACCCACTGTCTTCATCTTCATCATCCGATGGTTGGAGTGATCTCCTGGGCTCCGGCGAGGCTAGGGCCGTTGAGGAGGAAGGTTGTTCATAACTGTAGGGTATCACTGCCCTAGATCTGGTGTTTCGGAAAACACCCTCTTCATGTACCAAGACTTCGCTTAAGCCTGGGCTGTAATCTGGATCTGGGGAGCTGTAGGGAGTGTCGTCGGGCGCTTGTCTGCCCCTGCGCAGTTCTTGTCCTCTCCCGGTCATGTTGACGGATGCAGAGGGTGGATCTCGCGAGACGCTCCTTTTGCGATGCTTCATCGGGGCTTGTACCGACAGCCGATCAAAAACTGATCGCCGGCCTGGAGAAGTGGCGAAGATTGGTGCTAGCCGGCAATGGACCGAGTGGACTGTCACCAACTGACATCCCACTTGTTGACAACAGGAGGAAGAGGTTTGTTTATTTGTCAACAATTCCCGCAAATCAGACCCTCTTGGGCCTAAACAATCCAGCGCAGAGGCTCTTTTGGATCATACATAGGACAATATCCTGCTCCTTTTATCCCCGCAGAAGGGATTAGCACTGAATAGTGCTTCAGTTCTAGCTTCGCCACCAGGCGCGGGCTTAGCGCTTGACGAACTGGAGAGCGGAGCACGCTGTGGTGCTTTACCCGCTATGCTACTGCGAAGGCGATTAGCCTTAGATAGTACTTTGGTTCTAGCTTCGCGGCCATGAACCCTGCGCGTACGCTGTGGTACAGTAGCTTCGCTCATGAGAACGAGGCCGGCGCAAGGCGTTGCTGCTCTTGAATTGGGCGACGGTATGATTGCCGTCGTGACTTCGCGGCTGGCAGCATTGTTGGAGCAGACAGGCATCTTGCCTTTTTCTTCGCGAGAGAGACGCGGTTTTGGCGTAGCTACGCCTGAGGCTTCGGCCAGAGACTTCTGTTTAGGCCTCCACATCCGCTTTGGCAGAGGATACTTAGGTTCGCAAGGAACCTGATTAGCCACATGCGAGGCTGAAGGGTGTTGGCAGAATTCTGCTTTTGGTTTCTGTTTCGAAACCTTGGTCATGGGACCTTTCTATGCTTCCGTGCTCGAAGCATTAGACCACCCAAGAGAGGACTTCTTTAAATCTTCCTTGGTCGAATTGAACGACCAGGTTCTCGAAAGTGAAGAACTTGGACTGCGGGCGTACTTCCTTGTTGCGCTAAAGAACCGCAGTAGGTTCGCAGAGAACCTTTTCTGTCTCCGTAGAGACTTTCCTTGAAGATTTAGCCAGAGGGGTTCTAGCTGCACCGGCTTTTCTGAATTCAGAGTTAGACCCGAGGGTCTGTTCGTCACATTGCGACACTTGATTCTCGACAGTGGAGAATTTAATCCCCAGCGGAGTCGCCATCTTATTTTCCATTGATTTGCAAAGGGGAAAACTTACAATAAAAAGTGTTGAGGAGCTAAATTACAAGTATTCTAAAAAAGATTACAAGTAGATCTCCTCAGAGATTCTGGAGAAGTGTGCCGATAGGAGTCTGGTCAGCGCGCGACCACTTTGTCCCTTTGACGATGCGAGCGATGAGATTCCCTTCTCGCCTGGTTCGGGGAATCAGAGAACAGAAGGTTGGTAGAACCCTCTTGCTACTTCTCAAAACCGCCTTCAATTAGGAATTCCTTCTCGCCTGGTTCCGGAGATTCCTTGAGAAGAAGGTATTAGGGTATCAGCACCCTGATTAGAGAAGCAATTCTCTAAAAGTCTCTGAATTCTTGTGCGCACGGTGCGTTGTGAAGAAGTCTCTGCTTGTGGAGTCCTCTCTCTTTTTCAGAAGTCGTCCTCTTGCGTGTCCGTGGGTCTCTCTGGAGCCTGTGCGTCTCTCCTCTCCTTGTACCCCTGGTGGGCTATTTATAGGGAGAGTAAGGGTATAATCGTCCCTTGAAAATATTGAAACAGATTGAATCAAATCTGTTTAAATCTGGAAAGTAGCCTTGCTGCGAGGCTTGGATCAGCTTCTGCGAAGCTAGAAATGGTAGGTCGGTTGATCCTCCTGATCCGTTTTGATTCTTTCCATATAATTGAAAGATCTCTCCTGATCCTCTTACTCGTTTTAGAAGAGTCAAGAGATTGTGGCAATCAACTACCAAATTTGATCTCAGATTTGATCTTGATTGGATTTGATATTGATCACGATTAGATCTGATCTCATCTGGAGATTTGATTGGTCAAGGGTTGACCATAGCAGACCAGCAGCGGCGTTACCCGCTTAGAGGCAGTATCTGGCGAAGTCAGAAGAAAGCTCTTCGGCGGAGCTAGATGTCGTCTGTTGCGAAGCTACCATATACCCTTCCTGCGCAGTTGCATGTGGCTTCAGGCGAAGCTGACTCTCTCTGCGGAGTTACGCTTTAGCAGTTCAGGCGAAGCTATGAGTTAGCTTCCTGGCGGAGCTTTGAATGGCTTCAAGGCAAAGTTGGATGATCTTAGCCTCTCAGGCGAGGCTATCCCTTTGGGCTCATGTGATGCTAAGTGCTAGCATCTTAGACCTGCTGAGGTCTGTTAAGAGACAATCCGGGCTCACTGTCTGCTTGTTGAATCAGTGGAGTCCAAATTGCTTCCTTGTCCTTTGGAGATGGGTGAAAACTGAAAATCACCTAGAGGGGGAGTGAATAGGTGATAATGCTAATCAATGCACAAATAAAAATTATGATGCAACAATCTCCCAAAACAAGACTAGAAGCCGGATTTCCCGTGAAGGGCTCTGAACTCCTTCCTCGTGATTCCTCTGGATATGAGTTGGAGGTGCACAATGCAATCTTGTTGTATGGGACTTTGATTGACAAGATGAATGAACACAAGTGAATATTGCAATGAAAATAGAGAGCAAGTAATAAGAGCAATGAAAGTAAAGCAAGAAGCAAGAGCAAGTAAACCAAACGCAAACACCGAGAATTTTTTCCGAGGTTCGAGCACCCAGCTCTACGTCCCCGCCTTCCCCAGAAGGATTTCTAACCACTATAACTTCACAAAGATGTTACAAATACACCGGAGTACCTAACTCCACAATCTCAAGTACAAGTTCTCTCTTGGTGATCAAAAGACCACAAACTCTCTTTTGAAAATGTCTCTTCCCTTACAAAGATCCTTGTAGAATGATGAGAGGATTGAAGCTCTTGTGTATAAGTGAAAAGAGAAAGGAAATCAGAGAGTTTTGCAAAACACTTCAGAAAATGAGAGAAATATTCAGCACAAAAACCAAAAAACAAAGCTGTAACGCCCCGATCCTAAAGATACGGAGACGTTATGGCGACGCATATACGCGAGGAAAATACCCCACGTATATACGCTAAGCCTAAATTGTAACCTGAACAAGCTATGAATCAGAACTATAATAATCAAGGATCACTGTAATAATACATATAAGACTACACATGATAGCAATGAATAACAGGAAGAAAATGACAGCTGAATAGAAGTCAAAGGTGATATACAGGAATCAAAAAAATCATAACAAGAATAAAATGCAAGTATACCAGAATAAAAGGGAGAGGGCCCAAGCTCCTCGCAAGGCAAACCGTCTCATCGAAAACCTGCACATTAGAACAACCGTCCAATAGCTGGACGTGCAAACCCAGGGTCGTCAGAACGCGACCATAATGAGTGTGTGTGTAAAGGGGAAACAGCTCGTGCAGAAGAAACAATGTGCATAATTAGTAATAAGAGCAACTGCAGATAAAAGAGACCATATAACAGATAAATAAAAGAACTGTAATAAATATAATAACAACACGAATAAAGATAGGCAACAACTGATCAATAGTAAGCAAGCAACTGCTGTCACAATAGGTAACCTATCATATATCACTAGGCTGGTATCCAAGTCTGGTCAGGGTTATAGTTATATGTCTATCACAGTAATATAAATATACAGTCAGGTGATTAATGTCAGTCACAATACATTAACAGTTTATTTTCATTTATTATGTCAGCGAACACCAATTGCCACCTGTAATAGACGCATCCCATACTACGCCTACTACATGTGTCAATCAGGGTCCTAAGTTATTGAAACTGATTGGTTGGAGACGTTGTCCATGTTTTAGGTGGGTCCCGTACATACCCGGGACCACGGCCTCAGTTTCCTGGCGCTGAACCAGGCCGTACCGCTAGGTACTCAGTAACAATAACAGTAATCTCACTGTGAAACAGTGGAACAGTAACAGTACAGATGGGATGTCAGTCATCCCCCAGGAACCCTGCAGTGGAACCCTCAGTCGGCTGCGCAACCTGTATCCTAGGTCCACCCAAAATACAGACGCTGTCTCCTCCATCAATTTCCCCAATCCCAGTGTAAGTTGTCCATTTACATTATTATTTATTCAATTCAGTTAAACCAGTCAATGACAATATTATCCAGAGTACTGGGACGATACAGTGACAGTAACATTAACAGTACAGCAACAGTCAATCAGTAATCGTATACACGGTGAACAATATCAGTAACAGTAACAGTAACCGTGTATACGATGAACAATAGGACTGCACCGTGATTACGGTCAAACATTCATTTCCCAGTAACTTTCAATAACATGGACATAAATAACAGTAACAGTCTAGACACTGATCCTCAAGTCACCAATAACAGAGATCAAATAGTAAAAGCTATCAAACTCTGAATATATATAAAATCACCGATATTGCCCATTCACTCTCACAATAATTATGTCCATATCACTGAGTAACCCAGTCTCTAACATCACAACAAGTCCATATCAATATCTGAATGAGTCATCACCAATAAAAGAATATCAAGTCTAGAAAGTCCCCTACATGAAGTATATCAACTCATCTTAATGCATATCAGGTTTAATCATAAAGAATGTAAATCCAATATCATCTATAACACAAGTCCAGTCCAACTCTGAATAAGTTCATGTACCAATCCAATCGTCATAATCTTTTAGTAAAGTAAGATCACATCCAATATATCCTCGATCAACTACAATAAAGCATAGTTACTACTGATACTTAACATCAACACATATCATCTAATGAATCTCAAATGTCAACAACGTCAATCTCAACTCAAAACAAGTCAGGCTCCAATATAAGGAACATAGATTATGGATAACCTCTAACTCAAGATCAATCTAAATCACAACTCAACTAATAGGGTCATATCTGATATGTCCCCAACACTCAACTAATAAAGTCACGTCCAATTACTGATCTTCATTCTATGTAAATAACATAAGTCCAGGTCAATCCAAAGTTATTACAACCAACTCATATTCCAATAGTTCCATAATCATCAAGTTTCATTACACATCTAGTAATCTGATTCAATAATTGTTGTTCTAACATATAACCATAATCAGGCACAGCTCTCTCACTCTAACAATCTAATCTGATTCCCAAATCTTCACAATCTCCACTTCTATTAAGATCAAACATGATATCCCAATACTCGGTATCACAACATATACATGCATCTAAGTTCCAACATGATAAGTCAAGTCATTCCATCATATATCCATCTCAATTACCCTCATGCTACATCCTGATATGTCTACAACAATACTCTAGATATACATAGGACAAACATGGGGGTTCTAACATGTATCAAGAATCATGCATATCATATTCCTATACATCCAACATGTAAAAATAAACGGGAGATGACCGTCCGCCTTCATGCTCGGCGATCTCCACACATAAACATATAATCTAAGTATTCTACTCAACAAATACATCACATATAAAATAATAGCTGCGATCACTTAATAAAAGAGAGAAGGAGGAAGAGACACTCACATCGGGAAATCTGATCGTTGCCGGGCGAGTCGCTGTCGCGGTTGCTGTGATGCTGCTATTCGCTGTCGGACTGCATGGGAGGATAGCCAGGGTACTGGGGAAGACCTGGCTGCAAGCTGGGGATCTCGCGCTCGCCGGAAGGGCCTGGAATCGCCGCTCGCTCACTACCTGTGCTGCTGATCCGGATCTCACCAAACAAATCCAAAATGCTGTAACATGCAACCAATACATACAAATAATTATAAATGCATGCTAAACACACTCCTGAGCATACCGACACATGTGTACACCCACGTACACATACGTATACAAGCATACACAAACATATATATATATATATATATAAACATGCCTACATATAATATATACTTACATATATACTAATGCATAATTACACATATACCTATATACATTAATTTAATGCAAACATATCCAATTTAATTAAGTCCCAAATTCATGCATAAATATATACCATGCATAAATATCCAAATTAATAAATATCTATTATTAACTATAAATACCTATACATATTAATTAATTATTAACATACATGCATTCAAATACCAAAGGCACGCACACACAAACACACACATTTATCAACTTCCCAATTAATTACACAAATGCTATTATACAAGAATAAAGCTAACCTCGGGGCATCTTGCGGCGCACCGATGGAGGCTCCGACGGAGGCGTACGGGGTCGCGGAGGGTGTCGTTGGATAGAGCAACTCGCCGTGAAGGGCGTGGGGTGCGTTCGCGCTCGCCAACGTCGATCAACGGCATCCCGCGGAGAGCCCGAAAATGGTTCGGAGTAAGGATTTTGCCGCACATGAAACAAAACACACACTAATTAAATTATAGCACATAAATATAAAAACTCTCCCATGAATTAATACTCACACATTCACTTCAACATAACAATTAATCTACCTATGAACTAAAATATATATATACATACATTAATTATAAATGAATGAGAGGAGGAGTGGAACCAAACCTTGCAGGGGCCCTGGGCTTTGGGTGCTGCCGCACATGGCACTGCTGTTGCCGTGGAGGCATTGGCCTGCAAGGGATGCAGCCTGGGGCTGGTCTGGGCACTGTCGCACGCCAAGGAGGGGATCCGGGGCGCAGCGAGAAGGTGTTCCCGGAGCTCCGGCGAGGGGGTGCCGGGTGCTTGCCGCCCGTGGCCTGGATGCGCGCAACAAGGGGAGGGGTTCCGAGATGGTGGCAACGGCTGCGTTTGGAGGAGGAGAAGATTAGATTGGTGAAGCAAATAATAGTCCAATTTCTTGATAAGGGGAGTGAAATTGAGGCCACATGCGGATTCAAAATGGGATGGGATCTGCTGTGCTCGGAGGTGTGCAGCGAAGATGACGTGGAGGAGCTCCGGCGCTGCCTGCAGAGGGAAGGCCGAAGGTGGTGAGGGGTTCGGAGGGGGGTCGCCTGGCCATGGAGGAGCCGCGCCACGCTGCCGAGGACTTGGATGAGGCCGTGGACGTTGCCGGGTCTCGCCGGAGGTGGGAGGTTTGTTGGCTGCGTGTGCTCGTGGAAGCCGAGGTGGGCAAGGTGGGGGCGTGGAGATCTGAATGGTGGCGGCTGCAGGGTGATAGGAGGGGATTGCGATTAGATTTAGGTTTAGGTTATAATCTTAGGGTTAGATTAGGATTATATATAAGGGTATTGGGTTGGATCCAAGTGGTTATGGGTAGGATTAGATAATGGGTTGAGGGTAATAGGATAAAAGGTATAGGATCTAATGGGTAAATGGGTATAGACTTAAGGAAAATAAATGAAAATGAAAAGGAAAAGAAAGGAATAAGAAAAGAGAAGAATGGCTTACACGAAATGAGTAGTTGGGCTTGAGAAATTGAAAGAAAAAGGATGAAAATAAATAGATAGGTTTGGGCCATGAACTTTAGGCTTGGATTGGACCAAGGCAAATAAAAAGAATGAAGAAGAATAAGTGTGACATGGTAGGATGGCTAATGGACTTGACTAATGAGTATAGAAGAGGTAATCGGTTTGGGTTTGTATAAATGCTAATGGGTTATGAGATATAATAGACATGGATCAAGATAAGGGGTAAGAGTCAAGAATCAAAGGGAGATGGAAAAGATACTACTACTAATAACAAACATAAAAGTAAAATAAAATATTAACAATAAGAGTATTAACAATACTACTAATAATAATATCGCCAGTAAAATAAAATAAATACTTTAGAAAAATAAAAATACAGTATTTTAGATTAGAGATATTACAAAAGCTCTTTTGAATGCCTTAAACTTTTGAAACTTTTGCAAATTTTCTAGTAATCAACCTCTCCCTAAACACCCCTATTTATAGTAGAGGGTTAGGGTTTAAAGATAAAACTCACTTAAGGCTAATTAGGAAGTATTAGGATCAGTAAATATCATTTAAACCCTTTTTAGAAAGAAAAAGACAAAAATAAAACAACTCAGAAAAATGGCCGTTACTGTTCAAACGGCGCTTTCGGTCGACCGGTCGGTCGACCGGAGTTCAAATAATACGACCGTTGCGGGCTTCCGGTCGACCGGTCGGTCGACTGGGCAGAAACAGAGAGCAACGACATCTCAGTCGGCCAGCCGCTCGGTCGACCGCAGGGCTTCGGTCGTCCGCCCGGTCGACCGGGAAACGTGCACACGGATACGCACCAAAAACTGCCAGAACCTCGGTCGACTGGGACGGTCGACTGTTCTGACCTGACAGAGTGCGGTCGACCGGTCGGTCGACCGGCTCAGGCCAAAAAGCAAAATTGAAACAGAATTTTGAAGGGGATTTGAAATCAAACAAAGTAGTTTTGAATAGATATATATAAAACATAGAAAAGAGTTTGTAGGCAAAAGATTGTATACAAAATATTTTGTACATATTATAGGGAATATTTTTGGAAATAAGATGTGCGCAAAAACGTGTGTGATAGAGCTTCAAACCTATTCACTATTCTTTTACAAAACTATAAAACTAGAAACAAATCTAATGAAATATCTAGAGCAATCTTGAAGTCTTGAGCCATGCAATGCCTTGCTAGAGCCTTCTCTTCTATGTTCCTTCCTTGACGTGCAAAAAGCCTTCTTTGCTCCATGAACCTAGAAGTTCTTACAATAGCTAAGCAATGGCCTCCAAATATAGTACTAACCTGAAACTTATCTTAAACAAACTAATTAGTACCAAATAGCTCTTATTTGTTTTGTTATCATCAAAACTCTAAACAAATGGAGAGTGTAACCTTTTGGGCCAACAAAAACTGGTCGTCAGCTTGTCTGTCACTTGTCTTTTGTAAATGTCAACAAGTTCAGACATTGTTCGGGCCAGTAAGAATCTTGTCTTTTTTAAGTGTCAACATAGACTTGATAAAGAATTGAATAAATTACTATCGGAACTGATACGTACTCCCAAGAATTGATAAATTATTTGATCAACTTCAAGATTCATATATATTCTCCAAGATTGATCTTAGATCAGAGTGTCATTAATTAAAGGTTAACCCGAAAGATGTAGCTAAGATTGCATTTCGGACTAGATATGGACAGAATATTTTTTTAGTAATGTAGTTTCGACTGACTAGTACCCCAACATCCTTTATGGATTTAATGAATAAAGTATTACAACCATAACTAGATCAATTTGTGATGGTGTTCATTGAGGACATACTAATCTACTGAAAGAATAAGGAGAAACAAGAGAATCATTTAAGGATTGTGCTACAATTATTGAGATAAAAATAGTTATATGCTAAATTCAAGAAGTATGAATTTTGATTGGAACTGATAAAGGATTATGATCTTACAATTAAGTATTACCCTGAGCAAGCTAGTTGTTATGAAATTGTCATTCTTTCAAGAGGAGATGATGGTAAAAAAAAAATCAAATCAAGATTGAAGAAGAACTCGAAAAACAAGCAGATTAAAAAAACAGTGTGAGGTCGACAGGTGTTAATATGAGTGCTTCCCACTGAAACCTTCAGAAGTCTCATTAAGGACGGGAACACTGTAACTGCCACTCCTGTTCCCGTGATCATAGCCAGGTGTTGATAGTTAACCAGATTCCATCGTGATGTCGCCATCCAGTACACGGAGAACCTTTTTGCAGGAATCAAGGATCAGAAAATGGGGCAATGATTTTGAGCTTGGCCTTTTCAAATTACTAGCAAGTGACAAGTTCTGCCAGAACCACTCAGAAGGAATAAACATCTGCTTTCTCTGTAATTTGGCCACTCTGAGCATATTCGAGTGCTAATACCTAAAGAACAATTAGGTATTAGTTTTCCACAAACAATAAGCGGAAAAAGAAGATCAATAAGCATTAGTACCCAAAGGTGCCAATAACTCTTGTTTCCACCCCTAGGTCTCCATCAGGCTGCCACCTTGCCAATCCAAAATCGCCAACCTGGGAAAAACCATAGCTAGCATCATTAAATTCCAAACCAAATCACCATCATGTATAAAGCTAATGGATGCACTATTTGGTATGTGTTTGTAAGTGCATATGTTTGAATTTCTCATGAATTATGCACTCCTGGTGCCAGTATACAACCTCATAAACTGGTATGTACAAGCAGATGAGATTAGATTCTTCGTTCTCGAAGGAATGTTGCAGCCAAGGATTGGTGTGACATCCAACAGCTGAATCATAGTAAACTGGGATGCAACCTTGCCTAGGTCTATTAGTAGCATGCCACAGGGAAACTGGGCCCTCCAAGGCAGCGCAGAACAGTACAGTTTGAGCAAGGGAAGTTACTTCAATAAGTACAAAAAAAAAAAATCGTGATAATAATACGTAGTGGTAACAACCATAACTTGGACTAAGAATATCATATTTAGACTGGTTCTTAGTGGAAATAGCCAAGGGTGTTGGCAAATAGAATAGACCACAGAAGCAGGATCTTCAAAAGGCATGGTGCTCGGGTATAAACATTATAAATAAATGATGTATCTATTTAGATACTCTTTAGATATCTTTATCTTACTGTTAGATATTCTTATCTTATCTTATCTTTACTACTCGTTTTCTTATCTATCTACTCTCTCTTGTATCTATATATATTGATGTAATTGTTTTATGAATAAATATGCTGAAACTTTTCTCTAAATTATCATGGTATCAGATCCTCTCAAATTTTTTTTCTTCTGATCAAAATTCTCTCAGTATTCTCGAGTCTGCGTTGGGCCACGCTCACATAGTGCGTGCCAGTGCCAGGCCACTTTCACTTCATACAACATCAGAGTTTTCCTCATCGTCCTTGCGCATCCTCCTCTGCCTCAGCTAAGACCTACTCCTCGCTGATCCTCTCGCATCCACTGATGTCGGCTACACCATCACTCGTGTTTATCCAATGTTGCAAAATCTGATTTGAGCCCTCTTAGGCTTTCTCATCAATTTAGCCCTCTTGGGCTCTATTTTAGCCCTCTTGGGATTTTCTTCATATTTCGATGATCGACTGCCCTCCAGCACGCCACCAGTCGAGTTTGAGGGGCTCACAAAAACCTCTTTCTGCTTGATCCATCTGGATCTCGCCTTTCCTGATCCATTCGGATCTCGCACTGCCTGATCCGAAATCCATCCGGATCTTACCCTCTCATCTGATGCCTGATCCATCCGGATCTCGCCCCGTCTGATCCATCCGGATCTAGCCTCCTCGCCTGATCTTTCTATATCTCACCTTCCCTGATCCATTGAATCTCGCCTCATGGAGCTCGCCGTCCTCTCGAACATTTAGATCTTGCCACACCACCCTCGATGGCAATCTGCTCCATTGACCAGCTCATCAAAAATCTCCCATAAGTTTCGGGAGATTTTGTTCAAACTCTCGATAAAAAATTGATGCATTTAGTTTATGTTATTTTAATCCACAAATGAATTGCCTCTGAAAGTATTCAGGATTACCCTGTCAGTCTATATCATCTAACTGGTTTCTATATGGTTTCAATTTATTTAAACATTTCCCAATTAAACTCACCAGAGAACATTTAAAGATCAACTGAATGGAAATTAGGTATATAATCTCCAAAGTTCTTGAGCAAGATAAGACGGTCATACCAGGGGCTCACAGTCATGGGTGATGAGAATGTTGTTAGGCCTCATATCACGATGTACTATGCAACCCACTCTGCACTCTTCATGAAGGTGCCTTAGCCCTCGAGCAGCTCCGACTGCAATTTTTTGTCTGGTCGACCATTCTAATGGTTCTCTGTTACGACCTACAAACACCCAAAACTAAATTGACATAAAATTTTCAGCAAAATTCAGTGAATTATTCCTAAAGAAGAGGGATCTTTTCTCTCTCCTGAGATGATGCAAGTTCTATGATGAGTGAATGAAATATTATAGTTTGTGTGAGGCAGTATATAGGCTACACATGCTACTTGACATACATATGGGATGGCCAGTAGTTTTTCAAGTTTCTAAAACTTAAATAAAAAAGATGCCAAGTATTCAGCAGTAGTATAATTGTAAAATTATAAGAAATGCATTGTCCCAAACTATACTTATCAATATTAAAAAGCCCTAGTGAAAGAACATTTTTTGTTTGTGTATGCAGAGAAGAGGGTTCCATGTCCTCTGTTACAACTTGTTAACTGACTAAAATATAGAATCGTATGGAAAATAACAAAACAAAAAAAAAAAAAATGCATGACAAATTATTGTAAATGACTCAACTGAAAAGCACCATTTCATTTGAGGAGAGAGCAGGTCTATAAAGTTAAATTTGAATATCTTGGGTATTAAAGAATTTGGTAAAATCAAAATTATTCATAGCATATTGCATCTAATTAGCATGGATAGAAAATACATTGTTCTACAATCAACTTGTAAAAAGATTACCATAAAGATGGGAATCTAATGACCCATTGCAGATATATTCATAAACCACCAACCTTCTCTTATCTTTCGTGCTATAACAGAGAGAGAGAGAGAGAGAGAGAGAGAGAGAGAGAGAGAGAGATTGTACCTGAGCTCTGTGATGGAATCACAACCAACAGAGTAATACAATCCGCAGGCCGCACAACAACATGGGTCAGGGCCCAAAAAAGAGCAGTCTTTGAAATCTCTTTAGAAGCCTTGACAGCAACCACCACTTTCTCTGCAGACTCCAACCCCTTATCGCTCTTCCCCCGCTTCAAACAGCTCCCACTCATCATCCCCCTTCACAAGAAAGAACCCAACTACCCAAATCCCTCAGACTGCATCAAAAACCCAAACTTTCCATCAAATTGAACAGCAACTCGAAAAAAGGCCCCTCCTTTACTATCCTCACAACCAGCACCCCCCCCACCCCCCCGTTCGCCGAATTGAAACGTAATTTAACTTTTGTCGCGTAATAGGAGAGGATCAAAGGGGGCACTGTTCTCGTGAGTGTACTCCTCCTTCTTCTTTCTTTAATAGAAAACGACAGAGTAAATCCGGAATCGATCACCTCAAACAGTAACCAACTCGCTTAAAACCATAGAAAATTGTGAGATCTTGCCATTATCGAAGCTTCGAATAGCATTAGCAAACAATCAAACTGCAGCACAAATTTTGTTAATTTTGCGTCAAAGATGCCACCTTTACGAACGAAACCCCTAACCCTAAAAAAATAAAAATAATAAAATAAACAAAATGAGGGAAAATTTTCTGCCCAGATCTCTTGGACTCTGCAACACGAGACGAACTTTTTGTCCGCTCGCGCGCTCAATGTTCTGATCTTTCCTGCGGATCGCCGTCGAAGGCGGAAGGTCAAAGATTACGAAAACGCCCTCGATCTCGTTCTTTTTATTACGAGAGTGCCATTGGACCAGCTCGCCAGTGTCAGTGTGGTGCTGTAATTTCTTACTTTATGAATTGACAAATATTTAGAATGCAAGAAAATTCGTGAATTTTTTAGTTGGCACTACACATGTTGAGATTTTAACATGTTAACAGTGCCCAGTTTTTTTTTAATAATAATATTATTATTATTTTCAATAATTATTCTTTGTCCTTGTAGGTAACGTAAAAGCAAAAAATACTTCATTCTAATGTGGGGCAAAGATAAAAATAACGTAACCTGTTTCACCTCCTATAATGTCGGGAAAAAAAATGTAAAATACGTAAAACATATCAAATTAAAAATACAATTACGAGTTGTATTATATTGTTTTAATCCAGATGTTGCACTACTGTTTCGTTTCCCTCGCACACAACCATACCTTACAAGACTTATTTTAGTGAACATGGAAAAACAACAAAAAAAAACTTTAACAGCGACCTTGAAAAAAAAAATCCTCATACTCGATCACCTGATTACGGGTCGCGGGCCCCACTCACACCTTTAACATTTTCCGCACTCCCAGGTAACGGATATTGCCACCCAAAACTCACAAAGACACCGGTCAAAAACTATGAAAATGAGATTATATTTTTAGTCAATTTTACTCTTTATAGAAAATCCAAAAATTCTTTCTTTTTTCCTCTTTCTTTTCTCCTTTTCCATCATCTTCTACAATGAGCCCAGCTCGCCCGCCCCCTTCCCTCGCCCTTCCCCCGACCTCCCCGCCCGCTCTCCTCCCTCCTCGCCAACTCCCCCCATCTCTGTTCAGCCACTCCGGTAGAACAAATATCAGGGGGGGGGGGGGGGGGGGGGGGGGGGGGGGGGGGGGGCACAGAGAGAGAGTATGTTGGTCATTTTTAAAAATTTTATGGGTATCTTAATCACTTTGACAGGTGTCTTAAATTAGTGGGTATATTTATCCGTTTTATGGGTGACAATATTCGCTCTCCCACTCTAATGAAGTGCAAGTTTAACCAGCCAGTGGCAAGCTAGTAAATAATTGCCAACCATGAGGGTGGATTTGCGAGTGTTTTTGAACGCGTCGCGAGGGAGGGAGCGGCGGTGTCGTGGTCCACATGGGTGTGGCCCGTGGACCCCCCAAATGGCGGTTGGATTAGATTCACGGTGAGGCCCACACGCCGTTACCTTCTCCGGCCCATCAGGCGTAACAGACGGAGGGGGCGTCTAACGGCTGACATCGTCAGTTTTGGTGGCATTCGCGGATCGTGTCGCTACGGGAGTTTAGCCTGTAATTTTGTTACCGAGGTCTTTTCTAAAGAAATAATTTAACATCGTGACATTTTATATTAGATTAATTAATAAAAAATATTAATTTTATAGCTAGCTAATTATATGCAAGCGAGCCTCTTGGTGTTATTATATTATTAAGGAACTTCATTTGTTTGAGTTTGAAGTGCTCATTCACAAGGGTGTTTTGTTTCTTTCTTCTCTTAAATTAATAGCTTTAGAAAAAAATTTACATTGCACACTTGACAATCAGAAGCCTTTGCTCGAATGTTAAAAGGCAGTCCACGTGGGACAGTTGATGTCAGCATATGGGCATGCATTAGAGGAGTGCAAACAAGAGAGAGTTAAAAGAGAACAGACGGACATACAAATTTTATATAAGAGTCACGAAAGAAAACCTATCCCTCGCTTCGCTCGGTAGGTTTTGATTAAGGAACTTGTTTTGTTTGAGTTTAAAGGGATCATTCAGGGGTGTTTTTTTTCTTTTTTTTCCTTAAATTAATACTTTTTGAAAAAATTTACATGGCATACTTGACAACGGAAGTCTTTGCCCGAATGTTAAAAGGTAGTCCGCGTGGGACAGTTGATGTCAGTATATTGGCATGCTAGGGGTGCAAAATGGGTGCAGATCCGTCAGATATGATTTGAAGTATCTATGCTAGTTGTGGATGGAAATATGAGTTTTTTTTCTTATTAAGCTGTATTTGTATCTGTATTCGTGATTATAAAATAGATTCAAATATATTTAATACCAAGCCTTTTAATCTCATTATATATAATTAGTTTATGGAAAAAGAAATACATAATTAGCTTTTTATATACCTATATCATATACATGTCGTATGTGTATTTTTTATTTGTCACTATTTCAGTTAGGTAATTTATGGTGAGCAACTCTTTTTTTTTTGTGTTAAGATAAGTAACATCAAAAGTAATTTGTTTTAATTTTAATCAAAATGAATAATTAGACAATGGCATCTATTTAACGATATGTAATCATATTTATTTCTCTCATATCCGATTTAGCGTGGATGCGAATTTTTCTCCCATAACCACCGTAACTGCGTTCGTACCTCTATTATATGTGATTGGCGAGAAGACACAAGTAGATTGCCTCACAAGTAGCCAAAATTAGGGCCCTGGATCAATGAGAGAGACCTGGAATTTGTGCTGATTAATTAATTGATGCAAAGTATTTGGATCAATGAGAATCACTTGATGTGCACGTATTGCGTAGCTAATTATGGGGGTGGTGATGATGAGACCATTATTTCTCCCTGTGTTGTGCGACAATGACTCAACGAGGATGAAACTTGTATTATATTTTGATTTGAGGAGACATATTGTTAATATTAGTGTTAATGAATAGGATTAATGTTGGTTATCTGCTTAACAGAAATCAATCTGACAACTAATCAAGATCACTGAGATATCAACAATCTAATTGGCCAGGTCGGCAAATATCAGGTGGGAGGTTTTCCGTTCAATAGAACGTTCCTTAATTTAAGAACCACCTTTCAATTTCCTTCCTTGGTTAAAGCACCAATTAGACTGAATCTAAGTCAGTCTCGATATACTGTAAAGTATATCCCCTGTATAAAGGATTTAATCCACTTATACAGTATTTAGAGTGAGGTACGCTTAGAGCGAATCTCCTTAAGACAATTACGTCCCCCGCACCGGTGCTAACGGGATAATGAACGCTGGTCTCCCAAGATACAACACTCTTTCACGGTATTTGGATAGCACTACCAAATCACCGTACGGTCGAACCGTAGTCAACCAGTACCTTCACAGGATCGTTGAAGCAGCGTTACAAGGACAAATTTCAAACGAATATTTGCCTCTACTCTCTGGAGGAGCACCCACTGTTGAGGACGAAGGAAGGTTGAAGAATATTCTTCTTCAGAAGTACCAGATTCAGACAACAATTCTATAAAAGAATATGTTGAATTTTCTGATTCCTCTTTCAGAATGAATTTTTGTAGAATCTCCTTTGGAAGTTGCTTCGGAAACCGAATCTCCCACTTCTCGTTAGAAGTTACTTCAGAACCTCACTTCCAGTTCTGGACGAAGAACCTTCACTTCCAGTTCTGAACGAAGAACCTTCACTTCCAGAATTCTGGACGAAGAACTTCACTTTCAGAGTTCTGGACGAAGAACTTCAGTTTCAGAGTTCTGGACGAAGAAGAACTTCAGTTTCAGAGTTCTGGACGAAGAAGAACTTCATTTCCAGAGTTCTGAACTTAGAGAGAGAGAGAGAGAGAGAGAGAGATTTCGTTTGGTGTTGGTGTGTCATTCAATTGAGAATCTGGAGCGCTATTTATAGCGTTCCAGGAGGGGCCAACGGGTTCGAACCCAACGAAAGGGTGCAACCTTTCGACCCAACAGTCACAACTGTTGGTTGCCCAACTGACGCACCCAACAGTTACAACTGTTGGCAGTCCAACAATCGCAACTGTTGGCATTCCAACAGTTTAGTCCCATTTTGGCTTTGAATTAGGCAATCTTTAGACTTGAATATCTCATTCATTCGAAGTCGGAATTGAACATGTGAATATACCACGTTCATCCCCAATGGAAGGAGAACACACTCCAACCATCATCCAATTGATTCGATCAATGAATCTTGCCATAATTCAACTCGAAGATTCGCATTTATATTCTTCACTTCCCACGATCCCCCACAATGAATCGAGATTCAAGGAAATGACACACAAAGAGACTGACTCTATTGTGAAAGGTACTTGAGAAAAGAAACTGCATAAGGATAGGTGAACTAGGTCTTGAACCTTCCATAGCGAAAGCTTTATCGGACTTACTGGCTAATCAGTGAACTAGGTCTTGAACTGTTAGCCGTTAGTGTAAGCCAAGTCAACAAGCTTCACACAGTGACTTTCCAAATCAACTTTGGTTCTCGGTTGTGTCCGTTTTGGCCCTGGACATTCTTGGTTTCAGAGAGTATCTTTAGGGAATAACAGCCTCCATAGAAATTCCCAAAGAGCCGACCCAACTCTATACTCACATAGGTGATGGACCTATTAAGAGTAGTCTACTCTACTCCACTTGTTTAGTAACAAGATATAGGCATCATTAAAAGCGTTAAGCTTATCCTTAATCCACTTGTAGAAAAGCACTTATGTGCACCTTAGGAATGGATTGGAGTCAAACTCCCAAGTGCTTACTTGCTGAGTCAATCATAACTAGTTTTTCCTCTTGAACTTAGTCCGTGGGATCTCCAGTCGCTAAGTGAGGTTTCCATTAAGCTGACTCGGTAAGGTTAGGCTTTTAGACCCATTCCCCTCGATGCGCAGTTTATACGCTCTCCACTTTAACCTTTAGTAAGCGGATCCGCTAAATTATCCTTTGACGAGATAATTCCATTTGAGAGCAACTGCTTAACTTGCTTACAGCGTAAGCAATATCGGGTCTAGTGCTAAAAATACATTAGACTTCCGATAATCTGAGAATACTCCAACTGGCGTATTCCAGTTCCTGTATTCTTATGAAGGTGGACGTGTGAGAGAAAAGGATTTGTTATTCTCCTTTTATCCCTTGATCCTTGAATCTTTCTATCATCTTATCCACGTAATGAGATTGAGATAGATTGATTCCATCTGGTGTTCTGGTGATTTTAATTCCTAAAATTACATCAGCAACCCCCAGATCCTTCATGTCAAAACTGTTGGATAACATTTTTTCAGTGGACTTAATGATCAACATGTCGTCTACATAAAGACAAACAATGATACATGCATTTCCAACTGTTTTCGTGTAAACACACTTATCGATAGATCCATCGGGTTTTAATTTTCTTTTGAAAATCCACTTACACCCAATTGGTTTACTGCCATGAGGCAAGTTTACCAATTCCCAAGTTTGATTACTTAGTATGAATTCTATTTCGCTATTTATAACTTCTTTTCACATTTGTGCTTCTGGGGTTGACATAGCCTCTTTAAATGTTTGAGGCTCGCTCTCAATAGCGTATGCTATGAAATCTGGACCAAAAGATTTTGAGATTCTAGATCTCTGACTTCTTCTTGGTTCAGTTTTCGCATTAACAATTGGTTCCTCGGGGCTTTCGTCCCTGAACGCCATCTCGTGTGTTCTTTTCCCAGAAGTCTTATTTGCTTCCCGTTTGTACGGAAAGATATCTTCAAAGAACACAGCATCTCTAGATTCGATAATCATGTTTACATGAATATCTGGTATCTCTGATTTATGAACCAGAAATCTGTAGGCACTACTATTCAAGGCGTAGCCTATGAATATGCAGTCCATAATTTTTACTCCCAACTTAGTCTTTTTAGGTAATGGTGCTATCACCTTTGCTAGGCACCCCCACATTTTGAGGTAATGGTAGGAAGGTGTCCTTCCATGCCATTACTCGAATGGTATAAGACCAAGTTTCTTGTGGGGTACTCTATTTAGAATATAATTTGCAGTTAATAGAGCTTCCCCCCACAAGTTCTGCGGAGCTCCAGAACTTACGAGCATGGAATTAACCATCTCCTTCAAAGTTCTGTTCTTCCATTCAGCAATTCCATTCTGCTGAGGAGTGTATGGTGCTGTAGTTTGATGGATTATACCAAAATTAGCACATAACTTACTAAAATCATTTGATTCATATTCTCCGCCTCTATCGGATTTTAGAATCTTGATTTCTTGTTGAGTTGATTCTCAACTTCGGCTTTATATGTTATAAACATATTTATTGCCTCATCCTTACTGTTTAAAAGATACACATAACAGTATCTTGTACAGTCATCGATAAAAGTAATGAAATACTTTTTACCGCCTCTAGTTGGCATAAATTTCAAGTCACACAGATCGCTATGAATTAACCCTAAAAGTTCTGTATTTCGATCAATTGAGTGAAATGAATTTTTCGCCAACTTGGCCTCAACACAAATCTCACACTTGCGAATTTCTTCCAAGTTGAGTTTAGGAATATATCCTAGATTAGACAAGTTCTTAATGACTTGTAATTTACATGCCCTAATCTAGCATGCCACAAAATAGGAGACTCAAGCAAATAAACAGAAGAATTTCTTTTATTTATAAGCTTCGGGTACAAATACATAGACTTTTTATCTACCACTGCAACATTGGCTTTAAAAAGTCAATCAACAAGATAACCCTTTCCCACATACATCCCTCCCTTAGTAAGTACAAATTTGTCGGATTCAAAAACCATTCTAAATCCTTTCTTACTAAGTATTGATCCGGAGATCAAATTCTTGCGGATGTCTGGAACATGAAGCACATTGTTAAGAGTAAGCTCTTTCCCCGATGTCCACTTCAGGATAACCTTGCCTTTTCCTTCAACCTTTGAGACGGCTGAATTTCCCATGAATAGTTGCTCATCTTGCTCTAGTATTTGATATTCAGAGAATAATAATTTCTCAGAGCAGATGTGCCGAGTAGCCCCAGTGTCTACCCACCAATCCTTATTTTTGGTTGTCAGATTCACTTCTGACACCACAGCTGAAAGGCTTGGAGACTCATGGTCGGTCAAGTTTGTCTGGGGGTGGCTTTTCTTGTTCATTTTGAGACGGCTGCGACATTCATTCGCCTTATGCCCCTCTTTGTTGCAGATGTAGCAGGTTCCCTTGAAGCGCATGTTATTGCCTTCTTGGACCTTGCCTTTGTACCCCTGGGAAATCTTCTTCCGCTTTAAGCCTTTGGAAGTAGACGCTTTCCCCTTTGAGTCTTCGATCACATTTGCTTTTGCTTCATAGGAGTTCTTACTGCTCCTTTTCTCGGACTTTCTGTTGTCCTCCTCGATTCGAAGCCTCACAATGAGATCTTCCAACTTCAACTCCTTTCGCTTATGCTTCAGGTAGTTCTTGAAATCTCTTCACTCAGGTGGGAGTTTCTCCACGATAGTAGCAACCTGAAAAGTTTCAGGTAGGATCATACCTTCGGCTTCTATCTCGTGCAAGATAAGTTGGAACTCTTGCACCTGACTGATTACAGTCTTGCTGTCCACCATTTTGTACTCCAGAAATCGTCCTACGACGAACTTCTTGGTACCAGCATCCTCAGTCTTGTACTTCTTGTCAAGACTGGCCCATAACTTCTTTGCCGTTGTGATGGGACTGTAGACATTGTAAAGAGAGTCATCCAGTCCATTTAAAATATAATTTCGGCAAAGGAAGTCACATTGAGTCCATGCATCAGTTGCAGGCTCTGGTGGATCTTCTTGCAGGAATCTGGCCAGATGAAGAGTGGTCAAGTAGAAGAGCATCTTCTGTTGCCACCTCTTGAATTCTGTGCCGTCAAATTTTCCTGGCTTCTCCGGCTTCGGGTTAGGAAGTGGAGTAGGCATCAAAGCTTGTAGCTGCATGTTTGGTGCCTTGCTATAACTATCTTGATTAGTCTCAGACATTTTCTGCAAGTTCAAGCAGAACAGAAGTAAGAAACTTCAATAAATAATTGTCTTAAGATTGTTGGTTATCTGCTTAACAGAAATCAATCTGACAACTAATCAAGATCACTGAGATATCAACAATCTAATTGGCCAGGTCGGCAAATATCAGGTGGGAGGTTTTCCGTTCAATAGAACGTTCCTTAATTTAAGAACCACCTTTCAATTTCCTTCCTTGGTTAAAGCACCAATTAGACTGAATCTAAGTCAGTCTCGATATACTGTAAAGTATATCCCCTGTATAAAGGATTTAATCCACTTATACAGTATTTAGAGTGAGGTACACTTAGAGCGAATCTCCTTAAGACAATTACGTCCCCCGCACCGGTGCTAACGGGATAATGGACGCTGGTCTCCCAAGATACAACACTCTTTCACAGTATTTGGATAGCACTACCAAATCACCGTACGGTCGAACCGTAGTCAACCAGTACCTTCACAGGATCGTTGAAGCAGCGGTACAAGGACAAATTTCAAACGAATATTTGCCTCTACTCTCTGGAGGAGCACCCACTGTTGAGGACGAAGGAAGGTTGAAGAATATTCTTCTTCAGAAGTATCAGATTCAGACAACAATTCTATAAAAGAATATGTTGAATTTTCTGATTCCTCTTTCAGAATGAATTTTTGTAGAATCTCCTTTGGAAGTTGCTTCGAAAACCGAATCTCCCACTTCTCGTTAGAAGTTACTTCAGAACCTCACTTCCAGTTCTGGACGAAGAACCTTCACTTCCAGTTCTGAACGAAGAACCTTCACTCCCAGAATTCTGGACGAAGAACTTCACTTTCAGAGTTCTGGACGAAGAACTTCAGTTTCAGAGTTCTGGACGAAGAAGAACTTCATTTCCAGAGTTCTGGATGAAGAAGAACTTCATTTCCAGAGTTCTGAACTTAGAGAGAGAGAGAGAGAGAGATTTTGTTTGGTGTTGGTGTGTCATTCAATTGAGAATCTGGAGCGCTATTTATAGCGTTCCAGGAGGGGCCAACGGGTTCGAACCCAACGAAAGGGTGCAACCTTTCGACCCAACAGTCACAACTGTTGGCTGCCCAACTGACGCACCCAACAGTCACAACTGTTGGCAGTCTAACAGTCGCAACTGTTGGCATTCCAACAGTTTAGTCCCATTTTGGCTTTGAATTAGGCAATCTTTAGACTTGAATATCTCATTCATTCGAAGTCGGAATTGAACATGTGAATATACCACGTTCATCCCCATGGAAGGAGAACACACTCCAACCATCATCCAATTGATTCGATCAATGGATCTTGCCATAATTCAACTCGAAGATTCGCATTTATATTCTTCAATTCCAACAATTAAGATAAGAAACAAAACAAGAGGAGGGTCTGGTTGTTTACCGACGTGTTAGTACTGTTAGTACCGTAGGAAAAGACAATGCGTGCTGATTAATTAATTAAAATTTGCAGATGGGAATTAAGTTTCATGCAAGAAAAGTCTCCCGTTGTCTGCAAGAGATTTTAGAAAGTTGGAGACTCTGACCAGTGCAGATTGAATGCATTATTTAAACTTAAAAAAGTGAGAAGTAGGTTCATTAATCAGTGGACTCAATAAATTAGTAAATAGACTTCTCTCAGATTACTCTAAATATTTTTATATTCTACACACTCAATTTTAGAGTAAAAACTCAATTATACTCTCTCATTTGAAATTAATTCCCACCTCTCTTTTCCCATCTCAAACCTCAGTTTCTCCCTCTCCCTCTCCTCTCATTCTCTCTCTCCCATCAATCTCTCGCCTCTCGCACAACCCTCCTCATAGAAATAAGCTCCGGCATGACATGAGTAGTTATACATTAAAGCGCCCCGGATCCATAATTCATCTCATCCTGAATTATTTTCGAAACACTCTATGTTATTTAGGCATTAAATAGAACTTCAAGTTTTTTTTTTTGGGTCGAGGAGCTGAAAACTGTGTCATGAGTGTCAATCTTGATTTGGTTGAGATAAATTCGTTGTTGAGATGAATATTGTCACTGTTGAGTGTATTGATCCTTGCTTGTGTAATGATAATTCAAGGGACTTCACTTTTGTAATTGTTTTTGTTCTTTGTCCTATGGGGACGCAGACTAATTTGGCCAATGAACATGCAAATGTACAATTGTGTGCAAGTTTTGTATAGATCACAGAGATGCTAAAACCTATTCACTGGATGGTCCCGAGAGATGCCGACGCCTATTAGTTGGACAGTCTAGAGCAAGTGAATACAACAAATAGGAGGTGAATGCAATTTTCTTGTCCATAGATGTTTGAAATAAAGTTGGGTAATTTTTTTTTGGGGGGATGAGTGTAAAATTTCTAAGGTTTATGAGTTGAGTAATAGAGAGTTTTGATATTGAAGAAGAATTAGTATCATAGGATTGCGTGTACTTACTAGTTATATGAGTATACTAACTAATTACTATGCTAAAGTTGTAATATTTAAAAAATTAATTTTATATTTTAGACTTTTCATTTGAAGGTAAAACTGTCCAAGAAAATCTTAACTTATTTTTTGAGACTACTTATCACTTTTTTGAGTTTAAATAACCACATTCATGCAGATTGAAGAGAGATTTAAAATTATAGAAGAGATAAATTATAGAAGAGATGGAGGTAAACATAGTGGCTTGAGGCTTATACTTTATGGACTCTCTATGTAGAATAATAATTATAAACCAATTTGAGATAAAAAAATCATTAAACATGATCGAGCATATTTTAGAACATAATTCAAAAGCAGTAATTTTTAAGGTTTTCAATTATTTTACATGTTTTTAAGCTTATAAGTTTATTAAGAACAATGTCAATTTAGAATTTTTTTACACGAGCATAGAAGTAGCTCCCGATTTAAGGAACCCTATTAGTTCATAAAGAATAATGCACTTATTTTTATACAATAAAAAAAATATTATCAAAATGTTCATGAATCATTTAGTTCCATGGTTCCACAAAAGAGTAATTTGGTGCACCAGTTTTTCTCTTTTAATTTTCAGTTCCACAGTGATGATACCGTTTAAAGTGTCTGGACTGTTTAAAGTGTCTGGATTAGATTTAAGTAGATTAGACTTGTTTGATTTTTAACATTATTTTGATTATTCATTGAAGAGTTGGTGGATAAGTATGTTATTTGTGATACAATATATTACTTCTCACAGTGGGGCAAACTTATTTTCCCAACTCCTATACTCAAGAAGAAGGAACGGCCGTTCTCCCATTTTTATATTAAAAAACAAACAAACAAACAAATAAAACGACTATAAAACCTCAAGGAAAATCAAGCCAAAATTACAAATAATTGTTTGAAGAAAATTTTCTTAGATAAGTTTTGAAACAACAAACAAAAAATATTTTTTTTTTTGAAAATATGAAGACAAAGAAAGAACTTCGGCCTCCATTGGCACTTACCTATCCAAAGAAAACACTCTGATGGCCATTGATTATCTATCCATTAAAAGGGTACCACCCTAACAACCAAACTCTAATAATAAGATTTGGTAGGTTGAGAGAGAGAGAGAGAGAGAGAGAGAGAGAGAGGTAGGCGGTTCTTTATCTTCAAACACCTTCACCAAAAGGAAGGGGACGGATATTGCCATCCCAAAAAGTGATGAAGCCCCCATAAAAAATTACAAGTGTGTCATTATAATTTTGAACATACCCATCCTTGATAAAAAGTTTAAAATACTCTTCCCTTCTTCTTCCTCCACCTGCCCTCTCTGGCGAACGACGGCCCTCCCTCTCTCCCCCAGCGGCCCTTCCCCCTACCCCCGTTGAACCTCTCCACCTTTCCCCCAGCGACCCCCTCTCCCCACCCCGGCGAACCCACCCCTACCCCGACGAATCACCTCCACCCCTGTGAAAACACCCCCTCCTCGGCGAACACCCCCTTCCCATCCTCGGAGACCCCCTCCTCCCTCTTACCTGGTCGCCCGGGCCCCTCCCCCTCCCCCTCCCCTTCCCCCATTGTTTCGGCTGGTTTCTGGACGAACAGAGCAACTATGTTTGGCCGAAAATTGGCCGAACAAGAGGGGGAGGGAGGTGAGAAGCCTGGGCGACCCGAGAAGGGGTCTCTGTGAAGGGAAGGGGTTCGTCAGGGAAGGGAGAAAGGGGTTCACCGAGGAGGGGGTGGAGGGAGGGCTTCGTCGGGTAAGGAGGACGGGGTTCGCCAGCGAGGGTAGGGGGAGAGGGGTTCGCCAGGGGTGGAGGGGGGCTCATCGGGGAAGGGGGAGGGGGTCGTCGATAAGGGAGGGAAGGTGAGGAGGAGGAGGGGGAGGAGAAGAAGACATTTTGGGGTTTTTCTGAATTTTTAGGGCGGTTTTTAGGGTGCTCTAATCTGAGGGTGCCTTCATCAGCTTTAGGGGTGGCAATACCTGTCCCCAAAAGGAATTCGCCATTGCCCTATACAATTCAATACCGTAGCAGGGCAAGTGCAACTCACATGCAACCATGCACTGCTTATAAATGACAATAAATATCCCCACACACTCTCTCTCTCAATGAATAAAAATAGTAGGGATCTAAAGTAGTTTGGTTTTGGACTTGATTGCTACATACAATGCCAATCCTCATATTTCAAATAAAATAAAAGAACATCTGACATGTTGTATATAACTTTGGTCCTCACAATTAGTTCTCATGGGATCATGAAGCATGGGTCTAAGTTAGCTAAGAATGGAAACAGAGGATGAAAATGGACAGTTGAAGGCTGAGTTGAATGAACCTAGCTACTTGATTTGATCAGGTTTGTAGTTAGCTAAGAATAGGAGGCTCATAAACGTGAAGAGATGCAACCTAGATTTTCCTTTTTCATATTGACCCCCAAAATCTTTCATATTTTAGTGTTAGTACTATAAGTTTGAGCAAAAAACTATTTCTCGTTATTTTCTCCATTTATCGATTTGGATATGTTAGAAAATAAATGAAGAATTTTGCACAAATTAAGTCAGCTAAGAGACACGATATGATGACACATTTTGGAAATTGTCGAAGGCTCCCATATGTTTGAGGAATTACGGAAACCCTACTTCCAAAGCAATATAAATTTGAATTTGATCATGTTTCTCTATGGTCATGCGCTTACCGACGGAAACCAAATACTAAAACCTTCTTGTTAAAAGCTGATTCTATTTCAATATAGTTCAATGCTCCAAACACCCTCTTTTTCATATTTATTTACTTAATGAACTCCTAAATGGTAGATCTACGTTTTCACTATTATTAAGATATCAATTGATTCAGACCTTTCAATTATTTCATCCAACTCTTATTCTATTAAATAGACTTAAATAGACATAATGTACATTTAAATCATTTCTAGCATAATACACTCTGAATATCTTTTTCTAATTGAATTATAACCCATTAAATAATTAGAAAAGGTTTTAGTATATTCTAACAGAAAAGATTTAGTCCAACTTAAAATGAAATGCAATTTCAATTTGAAAACGTCAAGATTAATTTAGCCCTTACCATGAAAATATGAAAGATTTTGAAGATTGATATGTAAAAAACCTCACAAATCAGTTAGGTACATCTAGCAATGGCCCATCCCCTAATCATCAATGAGAAATATATCGCAAAGAATTTTGATTCTATGAAGCAAGCAAGCTTTAAAGAATTAAGAGCTCAAGATGAAAATCTACAATAACTTCTTAGATTTTAATATGATTGGGCTTTTTTAGCCACTTCCTTATTATGGCAATGGGTGTCTCTTCCTCTTCTCTTCTTTCAATCACTGCCACAAGAATAGTTGTCACTTTGCCACTGCCTAGAAGACATAAAGACATGATGAAATTCAAAAACTTGACCTCATGTCATTTCACAGTTTCATGTGCATCACTCCTTATCTCCGGGGGGTCCCACTTGACTTGTGAATACAAAACAATGCTCACAATTCAAGAGTGTGATCAAATACAAGTCATTTAATATGACCACATATAGACTACGCTTGCACGTTTAATAGTCACACCTCTCGTTTCCTATTATTGGGCTAAGTTGGGCCTAAATCTTCATACCTGGGCTGTCCATCAATTGTTGCTTATGAAATTGCTAGGCCCTGGCCCAAGCCCGTTAGGTGTAGAGTCTTTTCAATATTGAGATTTCCATCTTTAACAAAAGCCAGTCTTAGCATGCATCCACGCCTAGTGTATGTATCAACAACCAAGCAAGGAAAATTATTTCATGCTATGCAGAAATAGTGACAGTACAACTTCCGTTTCGAATTTCAAGATCCAAAAGCCTCTCAACTGAAAAAAAGATTATGGCATTGAACACACTCTAAATCCTCGCTGCTAGATTCTAGAAGACGTAGAAAGGCAAAATAAAATAAAATAAAATAAGTTATGAAAATTCATCAAAGTGATCTAGGGTACAAATCACACAACCACAAGTTAAAACCAAACAAGCAAATGCCGATGGTATGAACCACATCTGACAATTGAAATAGGGCTCACTACTTTCTTGTAAATTCTCAACAAGAGCACACTTGTACCAGCCAAGCAGAAAGCAGATGTGTTTAATACAAGTAACCAGATGAAAAGATACACATTAGAATAACTACCTGCATATATTTCATTTGCAATAAAGATTCTAGGCCACAGATTTAGAAGCTCTTCTACTTCAATCACACATTGAGACCTAAGCAGTCAAAATGGCCAAAGTTTTTTCAGGAAGAAATCGGGAGAGAAGCATGCAAAGATTCACATTCAGAAGCGAGTGAATGATTTCTTAAAATAATAACCATTGAAGATTTACATCTCAGTCATATATCAAAGTCCTTGATCCTCCTTAATGGTTTCCCTGTCTGCTACTATCTACTATGGTACAACAAGCTACTTCCTTAACTTGTAGATCAGTTCTGAAGTTATGTATATACAATGTTTTAAAACATCGGATATCGGTGATATATTGGTCGACACAATTATATACCGGATACCGGGTGATATATCGCGATATAATACTAAATGTCGGATGTCATACCGAATGAAAAATATACATATGATTGCCTACATAAATCATATGAAAATACTTAAAGCAAGTTTAGGATAATAGACCCACAGGTGATACTTACTTTTTCTAGAAGCTTATCAAATGCGCTTATGGAAGCTTCTCAAATGAGTCACATGCCGATATATCGGCCCATATCAGTCCAAAATGATAATCGGTAAAATTTTATACTTATCATATTGTTTTGAATAAAATATTGTTATCTCGACCGATATACCAATATATCGGCAGAGATTTAACATAGTGTGTACATACGGCACATACCTTCGCTCCTTCACTCTCATGCAAGTTCCCTAATTCTATAGCAGCAGCAAAGCAACCTATATCTACAAGAAAAAAGTTCCTCATTTGTCCCAACGTCTGCAAACCCTTAAGTGGCCAGATCATTGCCTCATACCCACTCAACAAACCACACTGCCCATTGTAATCACCATAAAAATCTCTAGCAGAATGAAGGACCACCATTAAGAACTTCCTCTCGTATATTCCACATCTTTCTAACTATCTTCCTCCCAGACATTTTATTCTCTCCTCCATATATCTTTTTGCCAAAGCTTGGTGGCCCATAATGTCCATACATAGCCGTGATGAAAATGAAGGACTTGGGAGTTGGGGCACCATCCCAAAAAACTAGCCTTTTAGGTGGAATTGCCCAAATCCTTATATACCTATGACCATCCCCACATCTAGCCGATGTGGGACTATTTGTTTGACCCAAATCCCAACAAACCCCCCTTGAATAAAGAGTCTCCCTGCAAGCTCAACTATTTTCACACCGGAAGATCAAATGCTTTATCGAGATACAATTTCTTCACTGCGTGGGAAGACGACACGTCTTATGTGAAACACCAACTACAGTCAGTCACTCCTCTATACCGTGTGAGAGGCGGCACGCCCATTGCAAAAGAGCACCACTGTCAAATTTCTCGAGAGCCCAACAAGTTTTACAGAGGCCTATTGCGCCTTTTGCGCCATTGGGGTGATCAGGCCTATTGCGCCTTTGCGCCATTAGGGGATCTACATCGTCGAACATCACCCACACACACGACTAAGTTCGGCGTATGACTCTGATACCAATTGAAGGCTTGGGGAACCATCCCTAAAGACTAGCCTACCGGCTGATCAGTGTGCCCGGTCGATCGCCCGGTCGACAGGTGTGCACGACATGCACAGATATGGCCCAGTCGACCGCCAGGTCGACCGTGGCAAAGGAATGGTCGACCGGAGAGGTCGATCTACTGACATGAGCCAGCTCTTAGTTGGTCTCAGTCAACCGAGGACAAGGGTCAGTCGACCGGTCGGTCGACCGACAGACGCGTTCTGTTCTCCTTTCAGGATTCAGACTCCTTTTCTATTTTGGGGTCGAATCCAATCGGGGTTTCCTAAATCCTTGGGACTCTCTGGTTATAAATATAAGTTAAAACCCTCATGAATTGTATCCCTCTTGTATCCCACTGAAAATCTCCCTTGAAAATTTCTTAAAGCAAGGAACAAGTTGTAATTGATTGTTAAATCAATAAAATCTCTCTCCCCTTGCCCTGAAGACGTAGGCAAATTGTCGAACCTCGTTAAATACTATGTTGGTTTGCTTTTCCTCTTGTTTCTCAGTTCCTATGTGTGGGTACTTCTCGGCGCATCTATCTCTACTGGTGGATTCCTCATTGGTTGTTGCCTCGTGCGCAACAAGTGGTATCAGAGTATTCCAGGTTCGTCATGGGATCGTGTGTCGATTTCAAGAGCATTGGTTGCTGTTTGGCAGAAATCGCGTGTCAATCTCGGAGCAGCGTTGGAACTGTTTGTGGGATCGTGTGTGGTCTCAATCAGCATTTGGATTGCTCAAGGAATCAATTCGAAGGAGTAGATCGCTTCAGAAACTCTTTTAGGGTGTCACTTTAAGGTAAAGATCCTACCGTTATCTAGTTTTTTGATCTAACTCCATTTGCTTTCGTATCTCTTTAAGGAATCAGTATAGAAGATAGCTGGAGATAGTACATCTACGGTGAAATCTGTCAATTTACATCCATTGAGAATTGATGTGGTAAAGTTCGACGGCAAGAACAACTTCGGTATGTGGAGATGTGAGGTGATAGATGCATTGACGGCATCAAACCTCGAAGACGCTCTACGGTTAGAGAAAAAATGTGATTCAACTATTGAAGAAGATTGGGACAAGATGAACCGGACGGCGTGTGGCTTGATCAGGTCATGTTTGACACAAGATATCAAGTATCATGTGTTGCATGAAACATCAGCAAGGCAGCTGTGGGAGATCCTGGAAGAAAAGTATCTGACGAAAAGCATTGAATCGCGATTGTACTTGAAGAGGAGGCTTTATCGGTTCAAGATGAAGAAGGAAATCTCCGTAGACGAACACATGAATAGCTACACAAAGCTACTTATAGAACTAGTTAATGTAGATGTGGAGATCGATGAAGAGGATAAGGCGGTAATTCTATTGAATTATCTTCCTGAAGAAGAGTATGAGACATTTTCTCTCACATTGATCAATAGAAGAAAATCTCTTAACTACAATGAGGTGTCTGCTGCTCTTGTGAATTATGAAGTAAGGAGGTAAGACAATTGTCTTCTTCTGCGAGCACAATAGTAGAGGCATTGGCGGTAAGAGGCAGGAGTTTCAATCAGAAGGGCAGAGGTGATCAGGGAAGATCGAAGTTCAGATCAGGATTCAGAGATCTGAAGAAGAACTAGTGCGCCTTATACAAGGAGTTAGGGCACTAGAAGGTTGATTGTCCAAAGGCCGACCGAGGCAAATCTCGCACTGGTGGTCAGTACTCATGCTAATACTTCACAGGCGGATGAATTAGACTCAGACCCATTAGTATTCTCTTTCTCTATTACTACTCCTACTATTGGTTACTCAGGTAATACTGAGTGGATCTTAAATACAAGAGCTACCTATTATGTGTGCCCGAACAGGGACTAGTTTTCTAGCTTTGAAAAGCTAGATGGATGTTTTACTGTCATGGGTGATGATCATCCATGTAATGTAGAAAGGATGGGTACAGTCCGTATTAAGATGGATGATCGGATAGTACGAGAATTGAAGGAAGTGAGGTATGTACCTCAACTCAAAAGGAATCTTATCTCAGTTGGTGTTTTGAAAACATTGGGTCTTGTGGTATCCATACGAGATGGTATTCTCAAGATGACCAAAGGCTCAATGGTGGTTATGAAGGGCGTCCGTTGGAATAATCTCTACTACTTGAAGGGTAGTACAGTTACAGGTCAAGTGGAGACTTTTATTTCTTCAGATGATGTTTTCACGCAGGTCTGACAGATGATACTCGGGCACGGAGGAGGAAAGTCTTTACAAACTCCAGCAAATAAGGGATCATTGGAAGATGCATCTATCTACAACATGGAATTGGGTGAACACGGCGTTTTGGACAAGAAGGTGAACTTCAGCACCCCTACTCACCACTCTGAAGGTCTTCTTGATTGTGTTCACGTAAGTATTTGGGGACCTGTTAATGCTGCATCGCTTGGAGGTCATAGTTACTTTGTCTCTTTTATTGATAATTTATCTAGGCATTATTGGATATATCCTATGAGACAAAAATTTGCAGCCCTAGGTATGCTAGTGAAGTGAAAGGATATGATGGAGAAACAGACTGGTAGGGAGATCAAGGAGCTACAAATGGGTAATGTTAAAAGATACAAGAATTAATTTCTACGATTTGGCCAGAACACTGGTATTGGTACTCACTTCATATATGAAATACATGGGTTGGCTAGAGAGAGAAACCGTTCCTTGCTAGAGAAGGCTCGGTGTTTGTTGTCTAACGCACGATTAGATAAATCGTTTCGGGCTGAGGCATTGTGTATGCTAGCCATCTCAAAAATAGATGATCATTGACTGTGATAGTAGGTAAAAATCCACTAGAAGTTTGGTCTGAAAAATCTGCTCAAGATTATGGTTTGCTGCGGGTATTTGAAAGTTTGGCCTACTTTAGTACCAAAAATGGTAAGATGAATCCGCGAGCAAAAAAGTTTGTGTTTTTGAGTGTCAAAAGAAATATGAAAGGCTACAGGTTATGGGACCTCGAAAATAAGAAGATCGTATTGAGTCAACATGTCACGTTTGATTAGACTTTAGTATTGAATTCTACCGTCTCTCAGTAGATGAAAGGACGAAGACCAATGATGTATCGCAGCGGGTGTGGAGGTTGATGCTACTCAACCATCTCCAGTTGGTTCGGTATCAGTGAGGACTTCACCGTATGTGATACCAGGTGAAGATCATGTAGCCAGTTTTGATGCTGAACAGGTTGAAGATATTAATGAGAATATTGAATTATTTATAGCAATTGGAATCAAGATAAAACCGCGAAAGTGGGTGAAGAAGCATGAATCTCCAGCTTGTTACCGAGACAAGCTCAAATTGAAGGTCGTTGTTCTCCATGAAGGTAGTAAGAAGATTCATATGACTCAGCCAGATCAGTTCATTACTGAAGATTCAGTCACAAGTACTTGAGCTTGATGGAGCTCATTTCAATGAACTACAGTTGGCTTGATCCCATGGGTAAGGTATGTAGGCAGCCTTAAAGGCGCAACCATTTGGTAATGCAAACCGTATGAAGCTATTTGGGTTCTCGAGAAGCTGATTGAGACTTCACGTAGAGGTGAAGAGTTGGACTTCACGTAGAGATGAAGCATTGTGATCTAGATGAACAGTTGATCTTCTGGTGAGAAAATGGTTAAGCTTGCATAAGGGGGCGTGCATCTAGTTTGCTAAAGCCGATGATGGTGTTTGGTGTGCTTTACTCAGATTTGGTTGGACCGTCTTGAAGATATGTGCACTGGAGAGAGCCAAACAGTTGGAGAGTCAGTGTTGGCTCATGATGGGTTCTTCTTGAGGTCATTTGGAATAGAGTTTCATTAGGTTACTGAGTTGGAAACACGTTCGTTGGTCGGCTCGTATGGTATTTCTCGTCGGTGGAGTGATGGAAAGGCATGTCTGGTGCATTCTGTTTGGATAGTTGAGTTAAAGTTGGAAGCTTACAATTGATATTGGAGTTTGGTGAGAGTTGCAGGTGGCGACGACAAACTCAATTTGGATCTGGTGAGATTAGTGAAAATTAATTGTAAGTGTGCTGGCGATTCGTTTGAAGGAACATGTTTTGTTTGTCGGCCAAGTCGAGATCGTGTGTCAATTTCGTTTAGAGCGCTTAAGCCGAGATCGTGTGTCAATTTCGCCAGGTGTTCGTTGGAGTTCGGCTCAGATTTAGAAAATCTTTACCGAGGTGGGGAATTGTAGGGAGAGAGGAGATAGAAGAGATAAAAAACATCGGAAGAATTTTTTAAACTCATCGGGAAAGCGCAGAGATCGAAAGTTAAAAGGAGGAAGAACAGGAACTCGTTGCTGTCCAAGGCAGAACCCGGTCGACCGCCCGGTCGACCGGTGTGCACGACGTGCACAGATATGGTCCGATCGACCGCCCGGTCGACCGTGGCAAAGGAATGGTTGACTGAAGCAGTCGACTAACTGACATGAGCCAGCTCTTGGTTGGTCCCAGTCGACCGACAGACGCGTTTTGTTCTCCTTTCAGGATTCAGACTTCTTTTCTATTTTGGGGTCGAATCCAATCAGTATTTCCTAAATCCCTGGAACTCTCTGACTATAAATATGGGTTAAAGGCCTCATGTATATCCCTCCTATATCCCACTGAAAATCTCTCTTGAAAATTTCTTGAAGAAAGGCACAAGTTGTAATTGATTGTTGAATCAATAAAATCTCCCTCTCCCTTACCCCGAGGACGTAGGCAAATTGATGAAGCTCGTTAAATACTGTATTGGTATGCTTTCTCGTTTGTTTCTCTGTTCTTGTGTGTGAGTACTTCTCTGGCGCGTCTATCTCCATTGGTGGATTCCTTATTCGTTGTTACCTCGCGCGCAACAGAAAAGAATTTAGACAGAAGGAGAGAAGAAAGAATTTGAGGCCAGAACCACAATAATTGGATAACCCTTGATTAAATATGTAACTAACAATTTACATAGTCTATATAAGGTTCATTCTCTTAAACCTTCAGCAAATATCATGAAGCCCTCCGGTGTCCGTGATTGGAGTTCATTATTGTATCATTTTCCACTACCATATTATGCTTTATATAGAGAAAAATGAGATTTTTATTGCTTTTTTCTCTCTTTTTTCAGGTCCAACTTTAATGGACGTGAAGGCCCATCAATAATGAATTTTTAAAGGAATTAAGGGATTAATTAAAGAGCCCAAAAGAAGGAGCCCAAAGGAGAAGCCCATGTCTGGATTCATCCACGGATATTTCCTACTTTCTAGAAGGTCCAGCAAGGCACACAGAGGATAACAGAATGTCAGAAGAAATTGTTGGCGCAATGGCCAAGATTCTGCCGCGAAAACGCGGCTCTGGCCGCGGATCCGCGGCAAGCATATGGCCGTTGAGCCAGCGTTTAATCCCACGGCTGTGATTTGAGGGCCTCACCCCCTGGAGCCTATAAATAGACCCCTAGGGCCTCTGTAATCGGGGAGGAGAGAAGAGCTTTGTATTTTTGAGAGAATTGTTGGGATTTTCTCTAGTTTTTCTTTAGTTGCTCTTGTAATTTTCTTTCTCCTTCTAGAATTCAGCAAAGAGAGAGAGAGAGAGAGAGAGAGAGAGAGAGAGTGAGAGATCTTGTAATTAGAGAGATGACAACTCAATGCAAGAATTGATCCTTCTTTCTTCTCATCTTTTCTCATTCTAGTGCATTATTTTCTTCAAGCTTTTACTACTATTGCATCTTCTTCTACAATGAATTGTTGTTTGCTTTTTACTTCAATGTCTAGCTAACTTTCTAACATGACTAGCTAATCTCTAACTTTACTAACTACTAACTCTTGGGTGATTGCTAATTCATGTGATTCATTGGATGCTTTATTGTAGTCTTGCAATTTCAAGTCTCTATTATCCCCAATGAAGATGAGTTACTTTAATTCTTAGCAAATGCTTGTTATCATTCCATATGATTCATGTGAGCCTCATTTAGTGCCTTATCTTTAGAACAAGTGCCTTGATGGAACATGAAGATGGAGCACCTAATTATGCTATTGATTAGTAGTACAACTTTCTTACTTCAATGCTAGCTTGAGTATAGCTTTGATGGACTAATGAATCTTGTATCTTCTTTCTTAGCATGTCCTTGAGTGACTATCCTTGATTCCATCACTGAAAATCTATCTCGGGAGCCAATGAATCAATGAGGCAACGAGTCTAGCCAAGAAGATAACTCATCCTCTACATGGGACAATACTTTGACCAAACAAGCAAGACAAATCTTTGCCGATGAATCAACATGAGGCATGCATCACCCTATGAGATTAGTAAGTTAGTAAATTAGAGAGTTAGCTAGTCATAGTTTCTCTCCCTATAGTCTTTCAAAGTTTCCTTTCTTAAAAAGTTCTCTTTTCAAGCTACATCCAAGTTCATTTCACTTTCCTTTCCATCATTTTCCTTTTTCTTCAAAAACCAATAAAGAATTTTTCATCTACTTTCGATGTCATTTTGTTTTTCTTAAAAACATAGAAGAACTTTCGTTTTCCTTCTTAAAACAAACTCAATTTCAAGACCGTGATTGCTTCTATCGTGAACTCTCCCTGTGGAATCGACCCGTCATAGCTTATGCTAGACGGTGATTCGGAAGGAGTAAAGTAAATCCGTGAATACATTTGGAGTGTTTGAACATCAACATACAAACATCGATGGTTTACTCTAAACCCTCTCTCTCTGAATACTAGTAAACTCCCACTTCCGATCAAATTTTTGGCGCCGTTGCCGGGGAAGGGAATGGTTTTGATATCACGTTTTTGTTAATATTTTCTTCTCTGTTTTGGTGTGCAGGATATTCTTTACAGGATCTTAACATTGCAGAACATAAACTAGCTTTACATCTCCCTGCTCTTGAAAGCAGGGCCCCAGCTTCTAAAGAACCGCCGCGCAAACGCGACTTTTGCCGCGAAAACGCGACCATGTTGTGATAATTGTATATCTTGTTGTGCTGGGATGTGTTCATTGTAATAGCTAGTTTTTCTGTATTATTACTTTCCTGCTTTGATTGCCTACACACCATAATAAACTAAAGAACTAAAATACGGTATTTGAATGCTTTTAAAACGGCTTAGACATTTGCATTTAGGCACGTGTCAATTCAATTCCAATATACTGTATTTTGTTCTGTTGTTGTGATCTGGATGGAGATGTACATATGGCATTGCATATAGCATAGGACAAACACGTGGGTGATTTATCGCTTTGTGTTATATTCTTATCTATATTGCACACGTGCACGAATTGAACTTAAGGGCAAAACCCATACAAGATAAGGTGGGGATTTCATCACCCTTCCTTAGACCAAAAACTACCTCCCCACTCACACAACCCAAGCCCTAATAAAATTTGATAGATGTTGGCTCCTAGGGACATCTCGGACTCATTAAGAGATTGACCGAGGGTGGAACTTGTTTTGAATCTTACTCTTGTGAAATCGGTGTCTAAGGTTGGGGATTAAGAGGTTACGCCTCGAAGATACCGTGCTTTGGCGTAATTAAGGCCCGTTGCTTACGCACGGATACCTCCCACCGTATTTTGCCCCTACCTGGATTAGCTTGTGGTCGGATTCAAGCAACAACTTCCCCGGGTAATCGATCAGTTAGGAGTCGTCTAGGTCTAGGTCAACCCTACTATAGGCTTGGTTTTGATTTTTCTTTTCTTTTTGTTTGTTGTTTGATTTTTTTTGTTTGTGATTGTTTGTGAAATGGAATTCAACAATAACAATTCTTTCAATTCAAATATGAATCCATATTTCACACCAACCTCATTCGATTCGGATAATTCCAACCCGGCTTTTTACAATATGAACCAACCAAATACACCGGGTTGACTTATCTGAATCAATACAACCCATACCCACATTCTTATGACTATAATTTTCAAAATAATTTCAACTCGTCACAGAGTCAATGGGGATTCACCTCCCCCGAGTTTAATTTTCAACCTCCTTATCCCCCATGTCCACCTTATCCACAATTTACACAATATTCATTCCCCGATTTCGCTTCCTATACTCCTTTTTCTGAACCACCAATTGAAGAAAAATCTGAGTTAGAAAAGAGTATAGAAGCCAATTTACAAAAGGTCGAGCGACAACTTCAGAAAATGAGGGCCTCTCCAATTTCACAGCATTTTCAAGATTCATACTCAGTTCCACCAGTCCAAAATAGAAAACCATCAATTTTAGAAATGAGTATGCGTGAGTCCAAACAACAATCACAAAATCTGATGGACTCACAATTTCTCCACCAATTCCAAAACAACACTTCATCTTTTCAACAAAATGATGAACCTATCAACTATGAAAAAATGCTTGAAGCCATGACTCAGGCTCAAAACGCTCGTAATCATGACATAGATATGATGGTCAAAAGTCTCCGTTATCATCCTTTTACCATTCCTGATGTCACTAACCATTCTGTCAGAGCCAAAGAGTCATGTTGTTTTGAAAATCAAGATTCAATTTCAGCACACCCACCTGAACTTGTCCAAACTTCAAATCCCATTAACATTTTGGCAAGTTATCCTTTTTCTAAAATTGAACTTGAGCATGAATATGATCCTGAACTTTCACTTGATAATTCAATTTCACTTCCTGATTCAATATTGACTGAGGTATTTTTACCTGAATTCAGGCCCTTTCCCGAGTCAGTATTGGATCCAGTGCCAATCCATTATGAAATTGAATCACCAATCATTTATGATGATCATATTGAACTTAACCAATTTCATACTTTTGAAAGTCTCATTGATAAATTGGCAAGTTCTCATTTTTGTGGAATTGAACTCAATGAGGAATGTGACTTTGATCCTAAAGTTTGTGATCCAGTTCAAATTCCTGAATCACTATTAACTCCTGTTTTGTTACCCAATTTGAGCAACATTTTAGAGTCAGTTTTGATTCCCATACCTGTCATTCCTGAACCTGAATCACCAATCTTAGAAAGTCACATTCCATCATGGGGAAATGAATGTGGACTTGATTTTCATCTTCTTGATTTGGACTCACTTCCTGAACCAATCTCGATTCCCGAACTTTTACTTGACTTAAGTCTTTTTTCTGAGTCGGTATTAGTTCCTGTATTTCCTGAGTCCAAATCAATCATTCCATTCTGGGACAAGGGTCTTGATAAATTTGACTTTGAAATTATTTTAAAAATTTGAAAATTAGATGGGGTAAAATTCTTAATAAAAATCATAAATATATACATCATTTTAGTGGGTTGTATTCTTGAGGTCTCTGGTGGGTTCCTCCGGACTCCACGTACATTGGATTGGGCCGCATTTCGTGGACCAATCAGACCGCCACCGGAACCACCACCTTGAGGTGATTTTTCCTTCCCTCTCTATTTGTTTCATGCATACATACATCACGATGCATTGAGGACAATGCATGAGATAAGTGTGGGGGAGGGTTTACTAACATAGAGGTTTTAAATTTTCTTTCTTTTACACTTCTTTTAGGATACTTTTAGAAATTTTCCCTTTTGTATAGGAATTTTCACTTTCTTTAAAAACTTTTTGAAACAAGAGACAAAGTTTTGATCTATTTCTAAGAAAATTAAGATGATCTTAGAAATTAAGGAAGCCTTAATTATGACATCTTAAACCTAGTTGAAATAATGGATCTTGTTTAAAATTATAGGCTAAGTAAGATAAATTGGGGAGATAATTTTATCTTGAATTTTTTGCCTTAGATAGTATGCACTTCACACTTACACATTTTTTGGGATGGAAACAAAGACCTAAAATGCCATAAATAAAAAGAAAAAAATATAACTAAAATAAAATAAAAAAATCATCATCACTTATTAAGCTAGATAATTATGCCTCAAGAAGAATGATTATTCACGCCTAACGGTGGTCAAAGAAACAAATAATCCCCCTTAGTTTTGTGGCCTTATTTACTCGAGTTCTTAAACTCGAGGGATGTTTTCTCATCTGGTGCCCTAAAATCGTCTGATCTAGGAGTCATCGGTTATAGGCTCACTACATGGGTGAACTAGAAAGCCTAAGAAAACTAAGGGAAGAAAAAAAGAAGAAAAAGAAAGAATATATATATAAATAAATGACTTGACGGTTAGAGTTGAAGTCCTAGAAATTTTCACTATCACAAAGTGCATATTATCTAGGTTTTATGAAAGATAAAATATTCAATTCAAATTTGAATTCTTACCTTAATTGAAGACAAGATCTTGCGTAGAGACTAAGTTTAAGGAAGAATAATTTTTGGTGGACTTATGATCTTAGATTGCTTATATTTTTTGCAAAAATATTTCATAAACTTGTCTCTCCTTCAAAATGTGTTTTCAAAATACTAACATTTTTCTTCTTTCTTTATGGATTTTGTGGGTGCAATCCGCTGAAAACCCTCAGGAGACAACACTCCTCCTCTAGGGTAACCTAGAGGTTTAACGGCTTGTTGCACATGCTCAGTGCAATCGCGTCACCTGCGAAAGTGGTGTAATAACATTTGTAATATAGTTTTCTTTTCTTGTTTTGCTCGGGACGAGCAAAAGATAAGTGTGGGGGTGTGATTAGTCTACGATTATGCATTATTATATCACATTTTCTCACCGATTTATGAATAAATTGTCGGTCTAAACCGTATTTTAGTCTCTATTGTAGGTAAATCAAGAGTTCAAGGGCAAAGGAGTAATAAGAGCTTAATTATACCCAATTTAGGGTAATTAAATCCGCATTACTTGGAGGCCAAGCAAGGGATCATCTAGAAGATACGTCGAACCTACACTCTTGCGCACGTCAGACGAATATTCGGGCGAAATTTCCAGAAATGGAATATACCATGAACATCCTAGAAGCCAGACGGACCCCCGCACCAAAACCAGGGAGTTAACTCACTGGTTTGGCCGCGGATCCGCGGCTATAGCCGCGGATCCGCGGCCCAATGGTGGGGCCACGCGTCGGTTTTCGACGCGTGGCCCCGTCTAGTCTTCTGGAGGCTTCCTATGCCTATAAAAACCCCTGTATGTGGCCAAAACGAGAGCAGTTTTCATTTTTAGGAGTAGTTGCTGATTTTTTATATGTTTTAGGTTAGTGTAGGTAGGTGCTCTTCATATCATTTCTCTTATATTTTCATTTCTTTTTAGATCTTGTAGTAGGGCTGAGAGATTCAGAGAGAGATAGAGAGGGAATGATGTAATAGATGGTGACAGTTTATGTAAAGGTGCCTCCTTTATTCTCCGATGTAATCTTCTCCATCTTCTACATGATGCTTTGCTAACTTTTCTTCTTCTCATAGCAATCTAACTGCTAACCACTAACCATCTAACCACTTACTTGATAATCCACATGAATCGAGTAGCCTCTATAAGGCCTTGTTCTTGCAAGAGCCATTGATGGCTCATGATGATGGGTTCTAATATCTAACTTGCTAACCAAGCTAACTCTATCTTATTTCATGCTTTCTTTCAATGGTTTGATGATCTAATATTTATATTAGCTTGCTCTTGATGCAAGTTTGAATGTGAAGAACCATCTCATTTTCCATGCTTTTGTATCGTCTCTTGAAGCCAAGAATTAGTGATGGCCGAGGATCAAATGTGAGGCAACGATCACTAAGATGTTAGCATGGTTAGTGGATCAATTAGTAGTTAGTAGCCATGAGTTTTTATTTTATCTTGTTTTAAAAAAGCAATTCTTTTATCTTTTCATCGGTGTTTTTACCATCCTCTTTGTTCACCCTTGTTTCATCTTCTTTACTACAAGCTTCTTCTTCTTTTCTATTTTGCTTTCCAAACCACTTCTCTTTGGTTTTTCACATCGACGTTTTCATCGCCTTCTCCACCTACCACATTCTGGATTTCTTTTTCTTTTCATTTTCCTTTTCTAATTCTTTTAACAAAGAAGAACTGTTAACAAATAACGTGAATAAAAACTATCAATGCTTCTATCGCCTCCCTTCCCTGTGGATTCGACCCTTTGAGCCAATGCTATAACGGAAGTATCGAGGGTACATTAGCACATACGAGCTTTTACATTGATTTCATAAAACACGCGTTTTTGAGTGCTAGTTCCGCCCGATCAGTCCGTTCTCCTATTGCATGAACTTTAAGACATATATAATACAGGGGATCATATTCTCCAGGCAAAAACTTAAAAATTCAATGTATGTTCCTGTGTACCAAAATATGCATTGATAGGATAGAGTCCAAATATTAACACCACAAACTGTTTTGTTTGATTTGCTCCAACAAAAATGCAAAATTACACATATTCTTTCTTAAGTTTGCATGCAACATTGCTAATTGGGTTCACCATTAGGAATTAAAGATGGTTAATTAGTTGTCAATGACATACTAGTCATTGCTGTTATGGTTAGGAATTAAGGGGATTAATTTACTGAAATGGCACCTTCATTTTTGTTGCCAGATTCTGCAACATTCTTGGCTGATTTTGGCTCCTTGATTTCCATCCAGCCAAACATCCCCCCACTGCAGTTGTGCCCCTTGTGGTACAAACTCCAGAGTTTCCTTCTAATTCACTCTCTATCCACTGAGCACTGCCACTCAAAGACCCCATATTTTCTCGACGTCCACAGCCTCGCCATAACTGGCATGACTGAACGAAATGACCAAAAGTTGGCACTCAACACGGTTGACACTCTATTTTCTTGCTGCAATTGCCTAACATTTGATAAAGAATGTGAGAAGGAAATCCTAGCAAACAAAAGCGCACACAGAATACTCACTATAACCTCTCAGTCACACAACCAATATGCACTAATGTTCAAATCATTTTGACTAGGCAATAGCAAGGCCAGTACATTTTGTTGTATACTAGTCTACGGACTAATATACTATAATCTAAAATTTTAAGAGGAGAGCAACTCTCTTTTTTTCTTACTTGCTTACTTTATTGCTTGATACAAAAAAATAAAGAGGTACATGGCCTTTTATAGGCTTCAAAACTTACAAGAATAGCAACCTCCAAATTCAAGAATAGCAACCTCCAAATTCAAGAATAGCAACCTCCAAATTGATGATGACTCCTAATTGATGATGACTCATTGTTTCTAAAAATTAAAGATGATGACTCTTTATTTCCCTCAATTGATGTTGACTCCTAATTGATGATGACTCATCATCTTCCAAAAAAGACATTTTTTATTTGATATTCCAACACACCTCCTCAAATCAAAATGTTTTTCATACCGAGCATTTCTTTTAGCCTTCTGAAAGGTTCAATAGGCAATGGCTTGGTGAAAATATCTGCTACTTGCTCCATGGTATGACAATACTCCAGCTCCACAGTTTTCTGCTTTACATGGTCTCTGAGAAAATGAAACCGTGTATCTATATGTTTGCTCCTCCCATGATGTACTGGGTTCTTTGCAAGTTGGATGACTGATTTGTTGTCCACAAATATTACAGTCGCTTCTTCTTGTGGATGATCCAATTCCTTTAAAATGTTCCGCAACCAAATAGCTTCACATACAGTAGATGAAGCTGCAACATACTCTGCTTCGGATGAAGATAAGGCCACAACTCCTTACTTCTTTGAGATCCATAAAAATGCAGTTGACCCAAGATAGAAGACATAGCCAGTGGTGCTTTTCCTCTCATCTTAGTCACCTCCTCAGTCGCTATCTGAATAGCCTACTAACTCTGCAATTTCACCATAAGTATAAAATAGACTAAGGTTGAGTGTGCCTTTGATATACCTTAGAATTCTCTTTGCAGGTAGAGAATGAGACTCCTTCGGTGTCTCCATATAGCGACTCACAAGTCCGACTCCGTAATCTAGATGATATAACTTCCACCTGTGATGAGCTGCAAGTGAAATTAATAATCTCACCGTATCTAATCGAGCAACTGGTGCAAAGACTTTTTCATAGTCGATGCCGTATTTTTGTTTGTAGCCTTTCGCCACAAGCCTCGCCTTGTACCGATCAACTTTACCATCTGTTGTGCGTTTGATCTTGTACACCCATTTGACACCTATCGCTTTGTGATTTTATGAAAGTGTTGTCAACTCCCATGTGTCGTTCTTCTGGATGGCATGCATCTCCTCCTTCTTTGCTGATCGCCAACATTCTTCTTCCTTAGCCTCTTGGAAAATGAGAGGCTCATGATCGGCACATAAACAAAAGAGATTAGTTTCTCCATCTTCTTCTATCTGCTCATAGATCTCCCTGTGGCTTCTCATTTTGATTGGACCTCGTTGCACGGAGGATTCGCTACTACTACCTTCCCCAGAAGATGGAGAACCTCTTGCAGGAGACGGTGTAGCATGTTGAGGAGATGGTGGTGTAGTTGGTGGTGGAACCTCTTGTAGGGGCTCGTCAAGTTCATTCACCATGGGTTGCTCTTTGACAGTCTCTTCATTGCTCCAACTCCATACTTCAGCTTCATTGAAGACAACATCTCTACTAACCACTATTTTCTTAGTTAGTGGATTGTAAAGCTTGTATGCCTTCGACTCCTCGCTATATCCGATGAAAATGTATTTTTCACCATGATTGTCAAGCTTCTTCCTTTTGACTTCAGGTACTTGAGCATATGCAACACACCCAAAAATTCGTAGGTGTGCGACATTAGGCGTATAACCGCTCCATGCTTCTTGAGGCGTCTTGCCCTTCACTTGCTTCGTCGGGCACCGGTTGAGCAAGTAGGTTGAACATGCCACAGCTTCCGCCCAAAACTGCTTCGGCAATCCTTTTTCTTTAAGCATGGTTCTTGTCATGTCAAGAATAGTGCGGTTCTTTCTTTCTGCGATGCCATTTTGCTGTGGTGTATAGGCAGTAGTAAACTGCCTCTTTATGCCTTGCTCCCTGCAATATTCTTGAAACATATTTGAGGTGTACTCACCACCTCGATCAGATCGGAGAGTTTTTAGCTTATAGCCACTCTCTGCTTCAACAAGAGCTTTAAAATTCTTGAAGGTAGTAAAGGCAGCAGATTTTTCTTTAAGAATGTACACCCACAATTTTCTACTGAAATCATCAATGAAAGTAATAAAATATCTATTACCTCCTAAAGAGACGGGATCTAGTGGTCCGCAGATGTCAGTATGAACAAGTTGTAAAGGTGCCTCCGCTCTCCACGACTTTCCATTGGGAAAAGGAAGTCGTGTTTGCTTGCCAATTATGCAAACTTCACAAGTATGACTTGGTGGATCGATTGTTGGTAAACCTCGTACCATGCCGGCTGTAGATAGTAACTTCAGACCGCTGAAATTTAGATGACCGAAGCGAAGATGCCACCTCCATGACTCATTCTCTATGAGTCCTTGAAAACACTTCTCAACTTTTGTGTTTAGATGCAAGGGAAACATGCGGTTCCTTGTCATCTTAATACAAGCTATAAGACCTCCTTTTGCATTTTTTAACCAAAGGTGGTTGTTCTCCATATATACTTTATATCCTTTTTCGAGTAATTGACCGATGCTGAGAATATTACTTTTCATGTTAGGAATATAATAAACATCGGAAATATACTCGGGCTTACCATCCTTTTGATAGATTTTGATCTTCCCTCTGCCTTCAACGGAGAGTTTTGAAGAATCTCCCAAGCTCACACTTCTATGAACTCCTTCTGCGAGTTCCATGAATAGTTCTTTCTTCCCGCACATGTGGTTGCTAGCACCCGAGTCAAGGTACCAAACATCATTCTGCACACTTGAATCATCATGAGCAAGAAGAAGAGTAGAATTCTTACCCATGTCATTTGTTGCTTCAGCAAGATTGGTAAGATCTTCAGTTTTGTGCCAGCAATCTGAGGCATAGTGTCCAAATTTTTGACAGTTGTAATATTGGACGTTCTTGTTGTTTCCACGTCCAGATGTAAATCTTTCCCGATTGCTTCGTCCTCGACCTCTGAAGTTTTGGAACTCCACTTGATTTTGAGTGGTTCGTTGTTGGGGACCACGTCCCCTACCTCTGCCATGACCACGACCTCTACTATGTGAGCCACGATCATTTAGAGTCAGCTTTGACTCTAATGCTTGTTCCAAGACTATGGAACCAGTCTTCTTTTGCATGCGTTGCTCATGAACTTGGAGAGATCCCAAAAGCTCCTCTATTGAGATCTCCTCCAAATTCTTGGACTCCTCAATTGCCGCAACTACGTGCTCGAACTTTGATGTGAGGGATCGCAACAATTTCTCCATCACTCGGATGTCCTCCATCTTCTCTCCATTTCTCCTCATTTTATTCACAATTAGAAGTAATCGTGAATAATAATCGGAGATTTTTTCTTCATCTTTCATTTGAGCGGCTTCAAGATCGCCCCTCAAAGTTTGAAGGCGAATTCGCTTCACCCGCTCGACTCCTTTGTAGATGGTAGCAAGGATTTCCCATGCTTCCTTATTCGTCGCTGCTTCGGCAACTCTCTCGAAGGTAGACTCGTCCAACCCTTGATAGAGTAGAAAACGAGCCTTGCTATCCTTCTTTCTTTGCTCTTTAAGAGCCTTCTTCTCTTCGGCGGTGTAGGCGGCTTCTACCTCCGGTGTGGGTTCCTTAAACCCATCAACGATTAGCTCCCATAACTCTTGAGAACCAAATAGAGCTTTCATCTGAATTGACCAACTCTCATAGTTATCTTTCAATAACTTGGGCACTTGTGGATTGATGAGATTGTTGGTGGAGGCCATGAGGAGAAGAGGAAACAAACAATTGAATTGGCTCTGATACCAATTGTTATATACTAGTCTACGGACTAATATACTATAATCTAAAATTTTAAGAGGAGAGCAACTCTCTTTTTTTCTTGCTTGCTTGCTTTATTGCTTGATACAAAAAACAAAGAGGTACATGGCCTTTTATAGGCTTCAAAACTTACAAGAATAGCAACCTCCAAATTCAAGAATAGCAACCTCCAAATTGATGATGACTCCTAATTGGTGATGACTCATTGTTTCTAAAAATTAAAGATGATGACTCTTTATTTCCCTCAATTGATGATGACTCCTAATTGATGATGACTCATCATCTTCCAAAAAAGACATTTTTATTTAATATTCCAACACATTTTTCTCTTTTCTGTTCACCATGACAACACAATAGTACACATCATAAACAATTTCTTTTTCCACTACTTAAGGCACCATTGCACGCGCTCTTAAAACACTTCACCTCAAAATATTTCAACCAACCATGGTCCAAGAGGTGCGAGTAGTATCACTCAAAAATCTTGCTGCTTCCTCCACTTCAACCAGCCAACACAGGTAAGCTTCTCCTTGTTGCTGGCTTCCAAGGGTTTTATAATGCTGTGAATGAGGCGGAGCTGAGGGGTCTATTAAACTCAAGAGAGAACACTTCCCTGGATGTCTGTTGTGGCTAGAGGGAGATGTTTTTTCAGTTATCCAGGATATGAAGGGTACCAGCGCGACACATAGACCCTCAATACTTCTTGAAGATGCAAGATGATTTCTAACAATGTTGAAGGTCTTCAATATTTCTCATATATACCGCGAAGGTAATCAGTGCATAGACTCAGTTACTAAATGGATTCATGAGCGGGGATCGGAGGTTGTACTGGCACAGCTGAGAACTGTGGCCCATGCAGATGTAGCATGCATCCCCTGCGAGCGAATGTAAGTTTTTGGCCTGAGTGCCTTTACTTAGCCAAAAAAAAAAAAAAAAAAATGAAAAAACCAGCCAATGAGAGATACTTATGCAATGCCAATCAAGAGAAGCATAGTTGTTAGAGTTGCAAATCAAACTCAAGCAACTACCACGAATTGTTTTCTGTAAGTCTTCAACTCGTTGTGTGATCCCTATTTATATGGGCTGGTCTAGCTAATGGAAAAAGGTAATATTCTAGAGAGGGGTTTAATGGATAGTTATAATCGAAGTAGGGGTACAGAACAAATGTACATGAGAATTATCATACTCGCTAAATTTGGTCAAAAAGGTGGTTAGTCAGTATCTAATCATAGTCGAATCATGTTTGAGTTATAACACCCATCTCTCTCACTCAAAAGTAGGATGTTTTTGCGTATATTTTTTCCCCCAAAAATATCAACTATACCTTCAAGTGAATAAAAAAATTAAATTGATTTCAAATGTTGGGTCTCAAAGATGAATTGAAAGCAATGAAAAAGAAAATATGGAAAGCGAGTACTTTCAGTCATTTTGGGGGGTTATTTGACAAAACTTAAAAAAAATTAGAGCTTGTTGAAAATACAAATACCTTCGCATTGGGGATTATTAAAACAAAAAAAATTAGGGGTTATTTGAAAATACGAAAAATGTTTTGGGTGTTATATGGAAAAAAACTTGAAAAGAATTAGTATATAGTGCCTTGGGTTTTATGGTATATCTGGAAAGTAAGTAGGTTTAAAAGTAAAACGACTTCAAATATTGGGTTCGGAGATACTTTATCTCATGCTATAGTATGAATAACAAATTTGGATATATGTACCAACCCAATTTATTTCAATAATACCATATTTGTATAAATATTTGACTTTGCTCACTCGTAACAACCCTCCCTCCCAAGAGGTAGATTCCATGTTCAATCCCCACAACTGTTGAATGGGGATTAAACTTGGGTAATTAGTGATGGGCGGGTGTGAATATGTTGGAAGGTCACCCTTAAATCCTCCCTATTAGACACTATCTCCTGAATAATTCATATTGCCAAGTGACCCTTAAAATCTTCTAGTGTTAGAAATTTACCTTTGTTGCGTGCGAGGTAACAACCAATGAGGAATCCACCAATAGAGATAGATGCAGCGGAGAAGTACCCACACGATCAAGAACAGAGAAATAAGAGAGAAAGCAAACCAACACAGTATTTAACGAGGATCAGCAATTTGCCTATGTCCTCGAGGCAAGGGAGAGAGAGATTTTATTGTTTCAACAATCAATTACAACTTATTCCTTTCTTCAAGAAATTTCCAAGGGAGATTTTCAGTGGTATGCAAGAGGGATATGATTCATGTCCTTTACCACGGTCGACCCCCTCATGCCTGTGCACGTTGTGCACACCGGTTGATCGGGCGGTCGATTGGGCTCTATCCTGGCCTGCAGCGAGCTCCGTTCTCGCTCCATTTGGCTTCCGATCTCTGCACTATCTTCCTGATGAGTTTAAAAAACTTTTCTGATATCTTTTATCTCCTCTCTTCCTACAATTCTCCACCTCGGTGAAGATTTTCCAAATTCGAGCTGAACTCCAACGAATACCTGGCGAAATCGACACAAGATCTCGGCGAAATCTACACATGATCTTGGGTTGAGCGCTCCGAATGAAATCGACACACGATATCGGCAAAATCGGCACACGATCTCGGCGTGACAAACAGACGAAACCTGTTCCTTCAAACGAATCGCCAGCATACTTACAATTGATTTCCACTGATCTCACTAGATCCAAATTGAGTTTGTCGTCGCCACCTACAACTCTCACTAAACTCCAATATCAATTTTAAGCTTCCAACTTCAGCTCAGCTATCCAAACAGAATGCACCATACATGCCTTTTCATCACTCCACCGACGAGAAATACCATACGAGCCGACCAACTAACGTGTCCCAACTTAGTAACTTTATGAAACTCTATTCTAAATGACCTCAAGAAGAGCCCATCATGAGCCAACACTGACTCTCCAACTAACTGGTTCTTGATTAGACGGGAAATGTGTATGTAAATGTATCGATGTATCCCTTTCCTATCTCCGCTATAGCATAGGGCTATACCGAGTCGATTCTCAGGGAGAGCTAGCGATAGAAGCGTTACGAATCGTAGTGAAGAAATGTAAACGAAGTGTCTTCTATGCTTAATAGAATAAAACAATCATGGAACAAGAAATGAAAGAATGGATGAATATGTTCATGATGAAAGTGGAAAAGAAATCAAGATTGGATTTGGTATTAACACTAGAAAGAATGGGAAACTTGAAGAATCAAACCATGACTAGCTTACCTTACTACCTTGCCAAAGCTTACCAAACTCCGTGATAGTGAAAGCGTGCCTCATGTTGTCACTCCATCGGCGTAAGTTTCGTCTTGCGTGTTGATCTAATTACTTTCCCATTGCATGAAGGGTGGTTTAACCCATCGGAGAAGAGAAGACCATCCAACTTGCAAGATGAAATATAGCAATCACCCATGAGTTAGTGAAGATGGCAAGGCTAGTGGTTAGCTAGTACATGGCAGAAAAATTAGCTACAAGCCATTAACAAATAAAAGCAAAGCATGAAGTAAAATTGCAAGGAAATAAAAGCATGAATTAAAGAAAGCAAGTAAAGAAAGCAATTAAACTAGAACCAAGCTCAAGTAGAGGAAGGAGAATGGATGAATCCTTGTTGCTTCAAGTTGTCACACCTTGATTACACAAGCTCTCTCTCTCACAATCTCTCTCTTTTACAAAGTATCTAGGGAAGAAGAAGAGGGATCTAAAGAACTAAAACCTAGAGAGAAATCCTAAAAATTACAACAACATACTAATTTTCCTCTCTTCTCCATTCAGTCTTTGCTCGCAGGTCCTAGGTCCAATATTTATAGGCCCTGAGAGAAGCTTCGAGAGCCTAGTTTGTTGGCGCAAAATCCGGATCTCAACGGACTCCAAACTGCCGCGCACGCGCGGCAAAATCCCGGATTCTGCGGCAGATCCAAGTCTGTTGGGTAACAACTTCTTGTTGAGAGTTGGTTGCGAGGTGGTTATCCACGTGGCCTTCTGGATTCTTCATTGGGCGCGCGGATCTCTCTGGATCTTGGATTCAAATTTGGGCTTTATCTTGATCTTGGATTTAATCCCTTTAATTATTGCTAATTAAAGTGATTATTGGCTTTCTCTCCATTAGAGTGTGTACCTACAAATATATAGAGAAGATGAGTAAAAATCATATATTTATTAACTAAATGCATGGGAATTATGTGGTAAAATATGCAATATTGGATCACAATCACACCCCCACACTTATTCTTTTGCTCGTCCCGAGCAAAAACAAAGAAAAAGAAAAGAAAATCCTAACTACCAATTTTATTACACCACTTTCGCAGGTGACGCGGTTGCACTGAGCATGTGCAACAAGCCGTTAAACCTCTAGGTTACCCTAGAGGAGGAGTGTTGTCTCCTGAGGGTTTTCAGCGGATTACACCCACAAAATCCATAAAGAAAGAAGACAAATGTTAGTGTTTTGAAAACGCATTTTGAATAAGAGACATGTTTACGAACTATTTTTGCAAAAATATAAGTGATCTAAGGTCATAAGTCCACCTATAATCATTCTCCCTTAAACTTAGTCTCTATGCAAGATCTTGTCTTCAATTAAGGTAAGAATTCAAAATTGGATTGAATATTTTATCTTTCATAAAACCTAGATAGTATGCACACCGTGCTCGTGAAGATTTCTGGGATTTCAACTCCAACCATCAAGCCATTTATTTATATATATATATATATTTTCTTTTATTTTTCTTCCCTTAGTCTAGGCTTTCTAGTTTACCCTTGTAGCGAGCCTTTAACCGATGACTCCCAAACCAGACGGTCTTAGGGCACCAGATGAGAAAACATCCCTCGGGTTTAAGGTCTCGAGTAAAAAAGGCCACATAACTAAGGGGGATTATTTATTTCCTTTACCACCGTTAGGCGTGAATAATCATGCTTCTTGAGGCACAATTCTCCAGCTTAATAGGTGATGTTTTATTTATATATATATTTTTTTTCTTTTTTTTTTTTATTTATATGGCATTTTTGGTCTTTGTCTCCATCCCAAGAAATGTGTAAGTGTAAAGTACATATTATCTAAGACAAAAAATTCAAGATAAAAATATCTCACCAATTTTTCTTCCTTAGCCTATAATTTCAAGCAAGATCTATTATTTCAACTAGGTTTAAGATGTCATAATTAAGGCTTTCTTAATTTCTAAGATACATCTTAATCTTCTTAAAAATAGATCAAACTTTGTCTCTTATTTCAAAAAGTTTTTATTTATTTAATTTTTTTATTATCATTATTATTTTTTTTTAATTTTTCTAGAAGAAAAAGTAAAATCTAAAAGAAAGTGAAAAATCTAAAAAAAATCTAAAAGAAAATGAAAATCCTAAAAAAAATAAAAAACCTAAAAAAAAAATAAAAAGTCCTATGTTAGTACATACCCCCCATACCTATCTCATGCATTGTCCTCAATGTATGCAAGATAAAAAATGATGCATGAAATAGGTAAAAGGTAAGAAACTACCCCCTCTGTCGCTTTGGACCCGCAGTGGTGCTGGGTCCAGCTGACTGTGATCTCCTCAGCGTGGCCTCAATGCTATCTAACCTAGAGGATTGCTCCTCTACTTTTTCAGCAGCCTCACTTGACCCCTAAAAATCTTCTTCATGCCCTTCCAGATGGAGGACATGAAGGCATGTGTATCATGTGGGGGGTCCTGCCTCCAAAACTCAGGTTCATCCTCTGCATCAAAACTCTCCTCAGAGGAGGACTCTACCGGTACATCCTCGGGCTGGACAGTAGGAGTTCAGACCGCGTGTAAACAACAATTATACGAACTGGTAGGTCTCTCGGGTGCAACAAACACTCGGTCGAATGAATCAAATACATCAGCTGGTAGGAAAGTCCTACACAAACGTGTAATCAATATGGGATGGGAGTATTTGGCACCTCGTGTGCGTGAAGAGTTGGCTATAAGTGCATGGAAGATGACCTTATTCAAACAAACTGAGTGTTGACGAGTCATTAAATCATGTATAATTTGCAACACTGGTCTGTTGAAAGAGGAGGTGTGGTCTAGCCCTAAAATGTTGCGTTGGATCCAACGTCCAACGCAATGAACATTTCTAAACATCGTACTGGCTTTGAGCCCACGATCCTGCTCAGTACAACGAGCCCCCATAACAGTCATATAATCAATCAAAGGGAGAGGCTCGCTATGTTGTGTGATGGATGGGACAGTAGTGACTTCCTCAAGAAGAGGAAGCGTGACAAGTAGGTCTCCTGTGGGCATGTGTACAGTGAACTGGTACATGTGTGAATCAATCGATGCTTGGTCAAGATGCGTGTAAAACATTGTCACCAGTTCGGGACAATAAAATGCATCGGTCTCAGTGTTGTCGTACACTAGTGAATACCAATTCCTTGCTCTAATTCTCTCTAAAAATACATGCCCATAACCATTCACATCACATAAAATCTGCCCAAAATCTTTCTCAACAAAAATTGATGGTGCCATAATATGAATCAAGATCAAAAAGCAGTAAAAAGGAGAGATTTGAATTCGAACCACCCCCGGAATTCGTGGGGGGAAGAAATTTGATCTCTGCAGTGGGTACAGAAGAATCTGATGAAGAATTCTGGCACTAGATCAGCCACCAGCGGTTCAGATCGACTGGTGCAGAATTTTTCTGAGCGCAGGAAGTTGCAGATTTGCCGCAGATTCCTTGCTGGGGCCGCAGATTTGCGGCAGAATAGTGAGATCTGAGGAGAAGAAAAGGTGCAGAGTGCGGCGCTTTGAGGGGAGGTTGGAGATCTGAGGAAATTTTCGCTTTTGAGGGAGAAGTGTGGGGTGGAGAGATATTTATAGGAGGGAGGAATTTAGAATCCCACTTCTATCCCTAGGTTAAAAACGAATTTACCCTAGGGAATTGGAAGTTTTGAAAAGAGCTTTGACCCTAGGGAATTGGAATATGAGGAAACCTAAGAATTTAGAAAGATTTTGAATTTGGAAAGTGTGGAAACTCCTTTAAGCATAAAAATCCCTCCTCATTTTTTATTTTTTTATTTTTAATTATTAATTTCTAAAAGAAGTGTAAAAGAAAGAAAATCTAAAAACTCTAAGTTAGTAAGGAAGGAGAAAAATTACCATAAGGTGGTGGTTCCGGTGGTGGTCTGATTGGTCCACGAAACATGGCCCAATCAACTTTGCGTTGGGTTTTGAGGAACCCACCAAAAATATCAGGAATATGACCCACTAAAAAGATAAATCCTTGAAAGATTTTTATGACCCCATCTAATTTCCATTTTTTCCAAATAATTTATGAGTCAAATTTATCAATCACCTTGTCCCAGAACGGAGTATGAAAAAATGGAATGATTGATTTGGACTTGGGAAATATGGGAACTAATACCGACTCAGGAAAAATACTTAGGTCAAGTAAAGATTCGGGAGTCGAGATCGGTTCAGGAAGTGGGTCCAAATCAAAAAGATAAAGCTCAGGTCCACATTCATTTCCCCATGATGAAATGTGACTATCTAAGATTGGTGATTCAAGTTCAGGAGGGATGGGAATCAAAACTGACTCTAGAATGTTACTCAAATTGGGTAATATAACCGGAGTTAATAATGATTCAGGTATTTGAACTAAATCACAAACTTGAGGGTCAAAGTCACATTCCATATTGAGTTCAATATCAAAAAAATGAGAACTTGCCAATTTATCAATAGGATCTTCAAAAAGGTATAATTGGTCAAGTTCGACATTATCCTTAAAGATGGGTGATTCAACTTCATTGTGAATTGGAACAGGATCCAATGTTGACTCCGGGAAAAGATTGAAATCAGGTAAAGTTACCGGAGTCATTATTGAATCAGGAAAAAGAATTGAATCACGAAGTTGGGGTTCAAGATCACATTCCTCATGAAGTTCAATTCCACAAAAATGTGAACATGCCAATTTATCAATGGGACTTTCAAAAGTATGGAATTGGCCAAGTTCAATATGATCATCAAGAAAGATTGGTGATTCAATTTCACAATGGATGGGTACTGGATTCAATAATGACTCGGGAAATGAAGTGAAATCATGTGAAGACACCGGAGTCATAATTGAATCAGGAAGGAAAATTGAATCATCAAGTGGAAGTTCAGGATCATATTCATCCTCAAGTTCAATTTCAGGAAAAGGAAAACTTGCCAAAATGTCAATGGGATCTGAAGTTTGGACAAGTTCAGGTGGACAAGCTGAAATTGAATCTTGATTTCCAAGGCTACATGACTCTTTAGCTTGGACAGAATGGTTAGTGACATTAGAAACAGGATGAGAATGAAGAGTTTGGATCATCAAATCTATGTCACGATTTCTAGCATTTTGAGCATGAGTCATGTCTTCAAGCATCTTTCCATAATTGATGATTTCATTGTTTTGATGAAAAGATGAAGTGTTGTCTTGGAAGTGAGGATAAAATTGTGAGTCCATCAGATTTTGTGAGTGTTGTTTGGACTCAAGCAAGAATTCCTTACTCGTTCCCCAAGCAGATGGTTGTTCATTATAATAAGGTGGAACTGAGTAAGACTCTTGAGAATACTGTGGAATTGGAGGGGCAAATGTTCCTTGAAGTTGTTGCTCGACCCTCTGAAGATTGGCTTCTATACTCCTTAGTAACTCAGATTTTTCTTCAATTGGTGGTTCAGAAAAAGGAGTATATGAAGCAGAATCTGGAAATGAATATTGTGGACAAGGTGAATATGGTGGACAAGGAGGTTGATAATTAAACTCGGGGGACTGGAATCCCCAATGACTCGGTGAAGAGTTGAAATTATTACAGAAATCATAGTTATTAGATGGGAGGTATGGGTCATATTGATTCGGATAAGGCCAACCCGGTGTATGTGGTTGGTGCATATTGTAAAACACCGGGTTGGAATTATCCGAATATGAAGTTGGTGTGAAATATGGATTCATGTTCGGATGGAAAGAATTATTATTGTTGAATGCCATATCACAAACAATCACAAACAAAAAAGAAAAATCAAACAACAAACAAAAAGAAAAGAAAAATCAAAACCAAGCCAAAAGAAGGGTTGACCTAGACCTAGACGACTCCTAACTGATTAGATCGTCCACATGAGGTTCAGTGTAGACGTAGACCACAGGCTAATCAGCCAGGTAAGGGCAAAGTTGTTGGGAGGTTTTCCGTCAAAGACGTTCCTTAATTAAGTAACCAACAACCTTCGGGCTTTCGGCCCTCAATCCCTTTCCTAGACACTGATTTTGCAAGAGTCTATTTCGAACACTTTTTCCCCTTAGGATAATCTCCTAGATGAGTCCGAGATGTCCCTAGGGCCAACGTCTAATTTTTTATTAAATTAGGCTTGGGTTAGTGAGTGCTGGGATGGTGGTTTTTGGGCTAAGGAAAGGGTAATGAAATCCCCACCTTATCTTATTTATGGGTTATGCCCTTAAAATTGAATTGTGCAAGTGTACAAGAATATATAACTAGAATTCACTCAAAGCATGAAAATCAAGCAAGAGATGATTCCTAGTCTATATGCAATGCGAAACGTACCTTGCCTCTAGCACTCTTCAACAGTAAAAGTAAAGAATTGAAAGATACGTGCCTAAAAATGCAAATGTCTAGACAATTTTTAACAATTTCAACCAATTTTTTACTGTTGATTAAATTAGCAGGTAATAGGTGAAAAATACAGGAATTCAAGTATAGCAACAGATGTATTTTGCAGAGCTGGAGACCCTGCAGAAATTTTGTGAGTAGTCAACTCAGGATTGCCGCAGATCCGCGGCAAAAACCAGGATTCCGCGGCAAAACTGAGGGATCCTGGTCTCTGCTTTCGAGAGCAGAGGCCCAGGTCCACTTATATGTCACTGCAATTAAAATTTTCCTGTTTTCTTCTCCTGTAACCTGCAACAGAGAAGAGAATTCGTTTAGTTCTTCACTTTAAAGAAAATCCGTTGCTCTCCCCGGCAACGGCGCCAAAAATTTTGATTAGACGGGAAAGGTGTATGTAAATGTATCGATGTATCCCTTTCCTATCTCCGCTATAGCATAGGGCTATACCGAGTCGATTCTCAGGGAGAGCTAGCGATAGAAGCGTTACGAATCGTAGTGAAGAAATGTAAACGAAGTGTCTTCTATGCTTAATAGAATAAAACAATCATGGAACAAGAAATGAAAGAATGGATGAATATGTTCATGATGAAAGTGGAAAAGAAATCAAGATTGGATTTGGTATTAACACTAGAAAGAATGGGAAACTTGAAGAATCAAACCATGACTAGCTTACCTTACTACCTTGCCAAAGCTTACCAAACTCCGTGATAGTGAAAGCGTACCTCATGTTGTCACTCCATCGGAAGCTTCGAGAGCCTAGTTTGTTGGCGCAAAATCCGGATCTCAACGGACTCCAAACTGCCGCGCGCGCGCGGCAAAATCCCGGATTCTGCGGCAGATCCAAGTCTGTTGGGTAACAACTTCTTGTTGAGAGTTGGTTGCGAGGTGGTTATCCACGTGGCCTTCTGGATTCTTCATTGGGCGCGCGGATCTCTCTGGATCTTGGATTCAAATTTGGGCTTTATCTTGATCTTGGATTTAATCCCTTTAATTATTGCTAATTAAAGTGATTATTGGCTTTCTCTCCATTAGAGTGTGTACCTGCAAATATATAGAGAAGATGAGTAAAAATCATATATTTATTAACTAAATGCATGGGAATTATGTGGTAAAATATGCAATATTGGATCACAATCAGTTCTCTCCAGTCCACATGTCTTCAAGACGGTCCAATCAAATCTGAGTAGCGCACACCAAACACCATCATCTGCTTCAGCAAACCGGATGCATACCCCCTTATGCAAGCTTAACTATCTTCTCACCAGAAGATCAACTGTTCATCGAGATCACAATGCTTCACCTCTACTAACTCCAACTTTTCACCTCTACGTGAATTCCAACCCTTCACATCTACGTGAAGTCCAACTCTTCACCTCTACGTGAAGTCTCAATCAGCTTCTCGAGAACCCAAATAGCTTTATACGGGTTCCATCACCAAATGGCTGCGCCTTTACGGCTGCCTACGTACCTTGCCCAAGGGATCAAGCCAACCGTAGTTCATTGAAATGAGCTCCATCAAACTCAAGCACTTGTGACTGAATCTTCAGTAGTGAACCGATCTGGCTGAGTCATATGAATCTCCTTACTACCGTCATGGAGAACAACGACCTTCAATTTGAGCTTGTCGCGGTCACAAGCTTGAGATTCATGCTTTTTCACCTACTTTTGCGGTTTTATCTTGGTTCCAATTGCTGCAAATAATTCGACATTCTCATTTATGTCTTCAACCTGTTCAGTATAAAAACTGACTACATGATCTTCACTCGGTGTCACATCCGGTGAAGTCCTTACTGATACCGAACCAACTGGAGGTGGTGGAGTAGCATCAACCTCCACCCGCTGTGATACATTCTTAGTCTTTGTCTTCTCCACCTGCTGAGAGACGGTAGACTTCAACACTGAAGTCTCATCAAACGTGACATGCTGACTCAACACGATCTTCTTGTTTTCGGGGTCCCATAACCTGTAACCTTTCATATTTCTTTTGACACTCAAAAACACAAACTTTTTTGCTCACGAATTCACGTTGCCATCTTTGGCACTAAAGTAGGCTGGACTTCTAAATACCCGTGGCAAATGATGATCTTGAGCAGCCTTTTCAGACCAAACTTCTAGTGGAGTTTTACCTCCTATCGCAGTCGATGACAATACATTTATGAGATGGCTAGCATACACAATCGCTTCAGCCCAAAATGATTTGTCTAATTGTGCATTTGACAGCAAACACCAAGTATTCTCCAGCAAGAAACAATTTATCTTCTTAGCCAACCCATATATTCCATTTATGAAGTGAGCATCAATACCAGTGTTCTGGCCAAATCGTAGGAATTGGTTCTTGTAGCTTTCAACATTACAAATTTGTAGCTCCTTGATCTTCCTACCAGTCTGTTTCTCCATCATATCATTCAACTTCACCAGCATACCTAGGACTTCAAACTTTTGTCTCATAGGATATATCCAACAATGCCTAGATAAATTATCAATAAAAGAGGCAAAGTACCTATGACCTCCAAGCGATGCAGTCTTAGTAGGTCCCCAAATACTTACGTGAACACAATCAAGAAGACCTTCAGAGTGGTGAGTAGGGTGCTAAATTTCACCTTCTTCTTGTCCAGAACGCTGTGTTTACCCAATTCCATGTTGCAAGTAGATGCATCTTCCAATGATCCCTTCTTTGCTGGAGCTTGCAAAGACTTTCCTCCTCTGTGTCCGAGCCTCATCTGTCAGACCTGTGTGAAAACATCATCTAAAGAATAGAAGTCTCAAGTAGTAGAGATTGTTCCGGCCGACGCCCTTTATAACCACCATTGAGCCTTTCGTCATCTTGAGAACACCATCTCGTATGGATACCATAAGACCCAATATTTTCAAAACACCAACAGAGATAAGATTCCTTTTGAGTTGAGGTACATACCTCACTTCCTTCAATTCTCGTACTATCCCATCAAACATCTTAATACGGACTGTACCCATCCCTTCTACATTACACGGATGATCATCACCCATGACAGTGAAACATCCATCTAGCTTCTCAAACTAGAAAACCAGTCGCTGTTTGGGCACACATGATAGGTAGCTCTTGTATCTAAAATTCACTCAGCATTACCTGAGTAACCAATAATAGTAGTAATAGAGAAAGAGAATACCGATGAGTCTGAGTCTGATCCATCCGCCTTTGAAGTACTAGCATAAGTACTGACCACATGAGCGAGATTTGCCTCAGTCTTTGACTCTTTCTTCTTACCTTTGGCCTTTGGACAATCAGCCTTCCAGTGCCCTAGCTCCTTGCATAAGGCGCACTGGTTCTTCTTCAGAGCTATGAATCCTGATCTGGACTTCAATCTTCTCTGATCACCTTTGCCATTCCAATTGAAACTCCTACCTCTTACCGTTAATACCTCTGTTGTTGTGCTCCCAGAAGAAGATAATCTGCCTTACATGCTTACTCTATAATTCACAAGAGCAGCAGACACCTCATTGTAGTTAAGAGATTTTCTTTCATTGAACAATGTAAGAGTAAAGGTCTCATACTCTTCTTCAGGAAGAGAATTTAATAGAATTAATGCCTTATCCTCTTTATCGATCTTCACATCCACATTAACTAGGTCTGCAAGAAGCTTTGTGTAGCTATTCATGTGCTTATCTACGGAGATTCCCCTCTTCATCTGAAAATGATAAAGCCTCCTCTTCAATTGCAACCGTGATTTGATGCTTTTCGTTAGATACTTTTCCTCTAGGATCTCCCACAGCTGCCTTGTAGATGTTTCATGCAACATATGATACTTGATGTCTTATATCAAATAAACCTGATCAAGCCACATGCCATCCGGTTCATCTTATCCCAATCTTCTTCAGTAGTAGAATCACTCTTTTTCTCCAACTGTAGAGTGTCTTTGAGGTTTGATGTCGTCAATGCATCCATCATCTCACTTCTGCACATATCGAAGTTGTTCTTACTGTCGAACTTCACCACATCAATTCTCAATGGATGTGGATTCACGAATTTCACCGTAGATGTACTATCTCCAGCCATCTTCTCAATTGATTTCTCAAATAATGCAAAAGCAAACGAAGTTAGATAAACAAAGCTGAATAAAGATAGGATCTTTACCTAAAAGCGAAACCCTTGAAGAGTTTTTCAAAGCGATCTACTCTACCGAATCTGATTCCTTGAGCAATGTAAACGCTGTTTTGAGACCGACACACGATCCCACAAAACAGTCTCAATGCTGCTCCGAGATCGACACACAATCTCTGCCAAATAACAACTGATGCCTTTGGAATCAACACACGATCTCACAACGAACCTAAGGATGCTCTGATACCACTTGTTGCGCGCGAGGCAACAACTAATGAGGAATCCACCAATGGAGATAGATGCAGCGGAGAAGTACCCACACGGTCAAGAATAGAGAAATAAGAGAGAAAGCAAACCTACATAGTATTTAGCGAGGTTCAGCAATTTACCTACGTCCTCGGGGCAGGGGAGAGATAGATTTCATTGATTCAGCAATCAATTACAATTTATTCCTTACTTCAAGGAATTTCCAAGAGAGATTTTAGTGGGATACAAGAGGGATACAATTCATGAGGGCTTTAACCTATTTTTATAACCAGAGAGTCCCAAGGAATTAGGAAACCCTAATTGGATTCGACCCTAAAACATAAAAGGAGTCTGAATCCTGAAAGGAGTGACAGGACGCGTCTGCCGCTCAACCGGCTGGTCGACCGACCCTTGTCCTCGGTTGACCGATCCGGTCGACCGGGACCAACCGAGAGTAGCTGCCTTTCAGTCGGTCGACCGCGCCGGTCGACCGTTCATTTTCCATGGTCAACCGCCCGGTCGACCGGGCCATGCCTGTGCACATCGTGCACACTGGTCGACCGGGCTCTGTCCTGGCCTGCAGCGAGCTCCGTTCTCTCTCCTTTTGGCTTTCGATCTCCGCGCTATCTTCCTGATGAGTTTAAAAACCTCTTCTGATATCTTTTATCTCCTCTATCTTCTCTCTTCCTACAACCCTTACATCATTACATATTTAGAATAAGAAGGCAATATACATTTTTTGTTGTATTAACTGATTTATTTTTATTAAATGACTAATTTGTCCTAATTTGGATGATTAAGCATTTCATCTCCAATTTAAGTTTACAAGCCAATTTTGTTCCTTCCCTTTATCTTCTCTTCCTCTAAAATCACTCCCAAAAAAGATTTATAGAAAACGATTACTCTCAAATGAGTTTTTTTTCCTTTCTTCTTTTTCTCGAAAACAAAATCAAAATGAAATCCGCCCTTTCAAATCTCCAACATTCCCTAACTTCACTTGCACCCAGCACCACACATACACCTTCACCCTCTCTAACTTCTGCATCTATCCTGTTGGCCCAAAGGCCTTCCATTCTAGTTTTGATGATGATTAACTCATGTAGTTATGTGTACTAATAATCTTGTGATTTTAGTTTCAGATCATTAATCAAGTTATTAGTTGGTGATTAGCTTCAACAAGATGATTTGGAAGCTTTCACATGTTGATTCAAGAGCCAGAGCGTCAAAGATCATATATATCACTTGCTCGGTGGATCAAAGAGTTTTGGATCGAGTCGGCTTGGAGATTGCGCTCTACAAGAAGTCATCGGTACCATTGTTTAGTTTTGTATTTAGATCCAAATTGTAAAGATTAGAATAGTATGATATGCTCAAGTTCACAACACACACGTTTCACGTTTTGGTTTTCGGTTTTTGGTTTAACCGATCTTGGTTTGCATGAATAGATATTATATCAAAATAAGTTTACATGGTTTAATGTATATTAGATTTGTTCTATATACATGCATGCTTCATCTTCTTTGACAAACTTAGTTTGATAGTCTATTTCATGTGTTTTATGTTTTGGTATTTTCAACAAAACATATTTTGGAATTAATGACAAAAACATGGATATATATATGTTACATGTATATAGGATTATATCCATATACATCATGCCTAAATGTTGTTTAATATCATGTTTTTGTATTTGGATGAGTTTTGGACAAAATGTATTTTCTATTCAAAAATCTAAGTTTTAGAAAATACGGTTTTGGTAAAAATGGTAAGACACAAAAATAGTTCAAATTGCATGATATTTGAGTTGAAATCTTTATCATATGTTTATATATCAATGCAAATTGTCAAAACTATTTTTGGGAATTTTTAAGTAGTTTACAAGAATTTATTGGATATTTAATTCCTCAGTTTTTCTATCAGAACAGCCTCTGCCAGGCTAGGTCGGTCGACCCTAACGGTCGGTCGCACCAAGTAGCCGGTCGACCGTTCGGGTCGACCGACGTGCACGGATACGTGCACGCTGGCTGCCTATTGGGCCGGCCGACCGTTCGGGTCGACCGACTGCATGCAGGCTAGTCTCTGTTTGTTTCGGTCGACTGGGCGGTCGACCGGTAGCTGACAACGGGCAGAATTTGACCGTTGGACGGTCGACCGGTCGGTCCACCTGTAGTGCATTTCTAGCAGTTTCTGCTGCCAACGGCTATATTTTTCTGGGGGCTATAAATACCCCATTCATAGACTGTTTTCTCTAAGATTTTTTGTGCGAATTTTTCCCTACTCTCTGGTGTTTTCACAGCAATCAAAAGAAGTTTTTGAACTCATATTGAACAATCTATTTGGAGTTTTTGCTAGGATTTGAAAATCAAAGAAAAGGGTTTTTGGGAAAAGAGTTTTGATTCATCTTCTATATCTTGGTTTCAGTTTTTCTCAAGGATTTTTCTTTGTGATTTTGATTTCCATTCCATTGGTTTTCTCCACACTTGAGCTAAAATCTACTATCTCTTCTATAGGATCTTTGTGTGGGAGAAAGAAATTGTTTGTGATTGTTTATTAGACCACCAAGTTATAAACCCTAACTTAGCTTGGCTTTGTGCCTTTCCCTCATTGTGTTGAGGAGGTTGTGCTATTGGGTTGTATCCCTCAAGTGGTGAGGTGATCCTTGTTTGCTTTGTGCTAATCCCTCAAGTTGTGAGGTGATTGTTTTGTTGGATTAAAGCTTGCCTCAAGGAGGAGGTTGTGATTGTAAAGAGAGGAGTTGGGTACTCCTTGTGAGAGTTCTTTGTGGACTAGCTAGTGGATTAGAAATCCTTCGTGTGTCGAAGGCGGGGATGTAGAGCTGGGTGCTCGAACCTCGAAACATATCTTGTTATTTGCGCTTGATCCATTGACTCTCTCTCTATCTCTCTCTTTACTTTGTGCCTTGCAACTATTCATATTGTGCATTCATAATTGCTTGGCTTGGTTGTGTGTACATCACGTGTTGATTGCACTTGAGTGTATTGCATTAAGTTTTTTAAATTCCGCATTGAGTTCATAGATTAACTATATCACCTATTCACCCCCCTCTAGGTGATTTCAATTGGCATCAGAGCCTACGCTCCTGATATTTAGGTTTAACCACCTAGGAGTGAGATCTTGGTTTGCTAATCTTCATTTGCATTTTCATTTGCACTCATTTAGTTTGCACTCATGGATAGCCCTCCTATGTTTGACCATTTTAGACTTGATACTTGGAAGGTAAATATGAGTAGGCATTTAAAATCACTAGGTCATCTTGTTTATCAAGCCTCCACTTTAGAATCCTTCCCTAATAGTAGTAAACACAAAAAGGCTAATGCATTAGCACTTAGAGCACTTAGAGCATCTCTTAATGAACATCTTTTACCGGTGTTTGATCGTTATGACTCGGCTTTTGCAGTTTGGAGCATATTGACTTCTCCCGAGCTTCCAAGGATTATTAACAAGATGAGGAGATCTATGAGAGAAGAGTCCGAAGAGCATTGCCTCATGGTCCACGGGAAGAACTCCCTTGAGGTACAATCAGATTCTCAATTAGATGATTGCTCTAGTTCCTATTGTGATGGTTATTTAGAAGCTCAAACTTTAAATATGGAACTTTCCACAAAGCTTGAAAATTTCTTGAAAAAACACAAACTTTTAAAAGAGGATAATCTTGTTTTGAAAAATGAATTAATGGATTTGTGTTCTAATTTTGAATTGGTTTTGCAAGAGAAGGAAGAGATCACTAGTGAACGTGACTCACTAAGATCTCAACTAGACCTTGCTCTTAATGAGATTGAAGTTTTAAAAAGCAAAAATGATTGTGATGATGTTGTGAAAAACAATGAGGTTTTCTCTTCAAAATTAGATTTTGTTTTAAAAGATAACCTTGTCTTAAAAAATGAAATTGATTCCATTACAAAAGAATTGGATTTAGTTTTAAAGAAAAATGAATTTTTAAAAATTGATATTGATTCTCATGTGTGCCATGCTAGTATAGCTTCTTCTTCTAGCACACCTCTTACATGATCCACTTTATCTTCAAGTATTGAAAAAGATATAAATGTTTTGAAGAAAAGTGTTGATTGTTTGGGCTCCACTTTGAGCCAATGTGCTTTAAATCATACACGTTTGGAAACCTTGGTTCATAAGAAACAAGGTCCATCTTTGCATGCACACCCTACACGGCATACACATGCTTTCCACGGACACAACCATGACATGTATGATCATGTGTACACATGTACACATTGTGGTCGAAAAGGCCATCTTGCTAGATTTTGCTATGATCGTTTACATAATGAAAATTTAGCATGTAATCTTGTTTGGGTTAGAAAGGAAACTAAGCCCTATGGACCCAAAAGAAAATGGGTACCAAAAACCACCTCCTTGACTTTTGATGTAGGTGGGAGCTCTCGCATCACGTGAGAGTATTGGTGCCTTGAGGTGGATGCGTTCTAAGCTTAAACGAGAACCATTTGGATGCTTCACTCTCAAGGGGATTTGGTGGGAGGACCACCGTGGTTTGGAGAACTAGAGATGCACCTTCATCGGTTTTGGTATCATTCTCTAACTCCCATTTTTATTTACATGCTTTTTCATGTTCATCAATTTATAGCATGTCTTATTTTATTGTTCATTATGCTTATGTCATGTTGATTAGATTAGTGTTATACATGTTTAGTTACTTGAGACACCCATGTTTTATATGGATCTTATCTTTGTGTTCTCACCTTGTTTAGTACTATCATGTATGCCCTAGATCTAATGTACATGCATATACATAATGACCATATGGATGTTTATGATGTTTTGTTTTGATGACTCATGTTTTGTTTAGTATGTTGAATGCCATGTTTATTAGACCCTTGACATGCATGTATAGCTTTTGAGATCACCTATGTTTAGTATGGACCCATATTTTGTGTTCTCTTTATGTTTTAGCTATCATGTTAATCATAGATCTAATGCACATGTCTTTGTCATGCTAATCATATGGTTGACTATGACTTTTTGTTTTAATAATTCATTTTTTGATTATTATGTTTATCATGTTGGGTTATGATTCCCGTTTTATGCTTCATGTTTTGACTACTCGCTTGAATGATAAGTTTTCATTAAGACTAGGATTTATACTTGTACAACTAGTGAGCTACAAATAGACCTTTATATATGTTTGTGCTTGAACGCTCATTTGTATTCACTTGATGTACTAGCATAGTCTAGTTTTGATGATTCTTACATTTGACTTGTATTCATCATTTTACTTATTCTGTTTTAACTTCATGTATATGTCCATCTTGTCCAAACTATCATTTATACATATACATCCTTGAGCCACGTGCCTTCATGCATATACTTTTGTGGTCTCATTGTGTTTAGGATATGTATGTATACTTTAGTTTGTACATGACATACATATGCCTTGAAGTTTAAATCGTTTGGATGAATTTCATGTTTTTAAGATGATTTCAATTGGTGATTTCACATCTGAGATGAATTTCATGTTTTCAATATTAAGCTTGATTGTCCATTTTCATGTTGATATGTTTCTCACAACACTTGTACACTCACCTTATTTAATATTTTCTCATGACTTAGTTTTCATGAGTACAAATTGTGCTATATGGATTTTGAGTGTTTTAGTACCATGTGATTTACATGTGTCTTCATGAAAAATATTTCTGTTATTCCTTATTTGAAGGATCTCGTACTAGTTGATTCATATAACTAGTTGTGATATTCTTCCTTGGTAGTAGTTTTCAAACATACTATATTTGTAAACCTATTTTTGAAAACCCCTACCATCTAAGGGTGGTTGGATGGGAGACCATGCTCATGTATGCTTTATTATGAAAATCATTTTAAACTTGATCATGTATGGGAGGATAGGAATATGAGATATACACTTGATCTTATTGTTGTTTCAATTGGTATCATTGAATTCTTTCAATTGGTATCAATCTTGACATTTCTTGTATACTCATACATTTTTATGTATGTATGCTTTCTTTTCAAATAGTATCAATTTCGATTGGTATCTAATCTTTTCATACATATTTATGTTTTATTTGTGCTTACTATATCCCTATATCATTAAGCACAAATCTTGTTTATGATGATAAGCTTGAACTTCAACTTTATTTCAATTGATCTAGCTTTCAATTGGCATCTTAATTCAAGCCTTATCATAGTTTTTATTGGTATTTCATAAAGGGGGAGAAAATCTTGTATTTCATCTTTCAATTGGTATTTAGTATTCCACTCCCTTACTTTATGATAGAGAATAATAATTTCAATTGGCAATAATTTCACTTGGTATCAAAATCAAATTTGTTTATATGTTTAAATCAACTTTGGTATTAAGATCTATGTTTAAGTTCAATTTGTATCAACATTTATGTTTAGAAATTCAAAATTTGTTATGTTTAATTTCAATTGATATCAAGATTGTTTATTTACAATTGGTATGTTATTGTTTACTTATCAATTGGTATCAAGATTTTTGTTTTTCTATTGATATAGTTTCATTCTTTTTTAATTGGTATCAAAATGCACTTCATTGACACATTTTTAATTGGTATCATTTTGTTTTTAGACCAAAAGGGGGAGAACATCCCTTTATTAATTCTTTGTTTTGAACAAAAAGAAGAGAAGAATATGTTTTTATTAGTTCTGTTTTGTCTTTAACCCCTTTGTTGATGATTGACAAAAGGGGGAGAAGAATTTGAGTTTATATGCATGTTTGAGTTTATATGCATGTTTGTATGCATGTTTTATGTGTTTTTATATTAAGTTCAATTGGTATCAAAAGCATTATATAAAGAACATGTTTAGTTTTGGTATCAAGAGCTTGTAAAAGAGATCATTAGATCATTAGTTTTGTTTTGCATATATTGAGTTTAATTGGTATCTAGAGCATGTTTATTTGTTTAGTTTAATTGGTATCAAGAGCATGTTTATTTGTTTTTGCTAATTGGTATCTAGAACATGTTTATTTGTTTTTGAAAATTTCATTGGTATCTTCCATTGGTTTCTAGAGCCATTTATTGTATTATGCATATCTATGCATGTTTCATGTTTTATAATTTCATTGGTATCTAGAGCCATTTATTAGTTGTTTATCTTATGCATGAGTTAAGGGGGAGCTTCTTTGAAGCTTAACTTTAATCCATGCATATATAACTCCATGAGTTTTGTCATCATCAAAAAGGGGGAGATTGTTGGCCCAAAGGCCTTCCACTCTTGTTTTGATGATGATTAACTCATGTAGTTAAGTGTACTAATAATCTTGTGATTTTAGTTTCAGATCATTAATCAAGTTATTAGTTGGTGATTAGCTTCAACAAGATGATTTGGAAGCTTTCACATGTTGATTCAAGAGCCCGAGCGTCAAAGATCATATATAGCACTTGCTCGGTGGATCAAAGAGTTTTGGATCGAGTCGGCTTGGAGATTGCGCTCTACAAGAAGTCATCGGTACCATTGTTTAGTTTTGTGTTTAGATCCAAATTGTAAAGATTAGAATAGTATGATATGCTCAAGTTTACAACACACACGTTTCATGTTTTGGTTTTCGGTTTTTGGTTTAACCGATTTTGGTTTGCATGAATAGATATTATATCAAAACAAGTTTACATGGTTTAATGTATATTAGATTTGTTCTATATACATGCATGCTTCATCTTCTTTGACAAACTTAGTTTGATAGTCTATTTCATGTGTTTTATGTTTTGGTATTTTCAACAAAACATATTTTGGAATTAATGACAAAAACATGGATATATGTATGTTACATGTATATAGGATTGTATCCATATACATCATGCCTAAATGTTGTTTAATATCATGTTTTTGTATTTGGATGAGTTTTGGACAAAATGTATTTTCTATTCAAAATTTCAAGTTTTAGAAAATACGGTTTTTGGTTTTTGTTTAAAATGGTAAGACACAAAAATAGTTCAAATTGCATGATATTTGAGTTGAAATCTTTATCATATGTTTATATATCAATGCAAATTGTCAAAACTATTTTTGGGGATTTTTAAGTAGTTTACAAGAATTTATTGGATATTTAATTCCTCAGTTTTTCTATCAGAACAGCCTCTGCCAGGCTAGGTCGGTCGACCCTAACGGTCGGCCGCACCAAGTAGCCGGTCGACCGTTCGGGTCGACCGACGTGCACGGATACGTGCACGCTGGCTGCCTATTGGGCCGGCTGACCGTTCGGGTCGACCGACTGCATGCAGGCTAGTCTCTGTTTATTTCGGTCGACTGGGCAGTCGACCGGTAGCTGGCAACGGGCAGAATTTGACCGTTGGACGGTCGACCTGCCAGTCGACCTGTAGTGCATTTCTGGCAGTTTCTGCTGCCAACGGCTATATTTTTCTGGGGCTATAAATACCCCATTCATAGCCTGTTTTCTCTAAGATTTTTTGTGCGAATTTTTCCCTACTCTCTGGTGTTTTCACAGCAATCAAAAGAAGTTTTTGAACTCATATTGAACAATCTATTTGGAGTTTTTGCTAGGGTTTGAAAAATCAAAGAAAAGGGTTTTTGGGAAAAGAGTTTTGATTCATCTTCTATATCTTGGTTTCAGTTTTTTCCAAGGATTTTTCTTTGTGATTTTGATTTCTATTCCATTGGTTTTCTCCACACTTGAGCTAAAATCTACTATCTCTTCTATAGGATCTTGTGTGGGAGAAAGAAATTGTTTGTGGTTGTTTGTTAGACCACCAAGTTATAAACCCTAACTTAGCTTGGCTTTGTGCCTTTCCCTCATTGTGTTGAGGAGGTTGTGCTATTGGGTTGTATCCCTCAAGTGGTGAGGTGATCCTTGTTTGCTTTGTGCTAATCCCTCAAGTTGTGAGGTGATTGTTTTGTTGGATTGAAGCTTGCCTCAAGGAGGAGGTTGTGATTTTAAAGAGAGGAGTTGGGTACTCCTTGTGAGAGTTCTTTGTGGACTAGCTAGTGGATTAGAAATCCTTCGTGTGTCGAAGGCGGGGATGTAGAGCTGGGTGCTCGAACCTCGAAACATATTTTGTTGTTTGCGCTTGATCCATTGACTCTCTCTCTATCTCTCTCTTTACTTTGTGCCTTGCAACTATTCATATTGTGCATTCATAATTGCTTGGCTTGGTTGTGTGTGCTTCACGTGTTGATTGCACTTGAGTGTATTGCATTAAGTTTTTAAATTTCGCATTGAGTTTATAGATTAGCTATATCACCTATTCACCCCCCCTCTAGGTGATTTCATATCCTTCCTCTAGATCTCCATACTACCTAACTCCACTCACACATCAACACCACACATACGCAATGATCCCTTCTAACTCGTGCATTTACCCCTTCTTCGAAACTCAAAACTCCCTCATACATATAATCCTCCATCCTCATAATAACTTTGCAAGGGCGACAAATCGTTCAAGGTGAGTTCATCTCTCTTTCCCTTTATTCATCAAGGTGAGTTCATAAATTTTGATGAATTCGAATTTTGGGGCTGATTATAATATCTATTTGATCTGATTTAGATCTATCTACAACTAAGAGAATGAGAAGATCGCTTGATGAGATGGAAGAGGAGGATGAGAGGATCACGAAGAGTACGAGGGGATCGCCAGCGGGAATGGACAAGGAGGGGATCATGTTAAAATTGTATTTTTCAAAAAAAAATGAGGCGTTTTCACGGCGGTTTAAAATTGCCATTGTTGCCTTCCAGCTTACAACATTGCATGGATAGATGACGTTTTTTGAACTGTCGTCGTTGCTTTTTAATGGTAGTTTTAAACTGCTGTTAAAGCCCACTTTTGTTGTAGTGAAGGGGATGAGGTTCAACAACCATTCAGGTTATAACATAACGTTATCTTGTGTATGATTGATTGGTCCAAGGACATTCGATGTGAAGAGTTGGTCATTGGGTTTGATATTTTGAATTGGGTGAATAATTTATTTGCATTGAGGTATTAGAGCGGGGGCAATGTGGTGAAGATCAGGTCAATGTGCCTACAAGGAGGTACGTTTATCTTGGATGAAGATGAGCATTATAGATAAAGGCGCTCAACGTGAATTGAAGGCAATTGACATTTCAGAATTAAAGTATCATGCGGTCCAAGTTCTTAACTAAGGATTTGAGAGAGCAATAGATGCTGACACAAGAATGGACGCAAGCTATTATGGTACAATAAGGTTATGGGTCATGAGTTCAGTAGAATCTCTTATGTTATTTGATTTTTGATATTTTTCAGAGGCCTTGGATAGACGACAAACGAAACTTAAGCATACCTTCTTTTATTTTTTTTTTACTAGGAAAATGCAAGTGACATGCACATGAAATTGTACCACTGCATTTTCTCAATAGGAGTTTTCTTCGTCAAATTTACGCAAGATGTAGTTAGGCATATCTTCCTTTATTATTTACTAGAAAATTGCATTTGCCATGCAAATGAAAATGTATTGCTACATTACAATAGCTAAAATTGATAAATAAGGGTTTGTCAAGTAACACTAGTACATACAGATTTCCCTTAGGTCAACCTAACTCCATAAATCATAAGTCTCAACACATTAGTGAAATATGAGAACTCAATGCTATCCTTTACATATGTAATTTTTTATCCAATAGCAAATTTTCAAATTTATCAAACTTTTCATAGATCAGTCTGAGATCCATCAATCTTGAATCAGATCACGTTAGGCGATGATGGAAACAGAAACACGACTTATATTCAAATGAAAACAGAAAATAGCAAAGGCGCATTAATAGCGTGGTATCATATGCAGAAGCAAAGACATCAAATGAGGAATATGAAAGAGATTTAAGAATAACGGTTTTCATATCAGTAGTACTATATGTACAAAGAATATGGAATAATAGATTTAAATTATAAGGGGTTTTAATACAAAAGGTATGCATATGAATTGTATAGTGTGTCAATAATAAATACAAAAGTTGGCTACTTGGCATTGTTTTTGATACATGCACAAACCATACGCGGTTTTGAACTGTGCATTTTAGTAATAGAGATAGAAATAAGTATTCACAAAAAAATCAACATAGGAGAAATACCTTCTGCTATGTATTTATAACCTCTAAAAATTCAAAATATCAAAACGTAAAAAAATACACTGAAATAAATAGCAACCTAGAATGACTTACCTCACGAAAAAGTGCAACAGAGGGACCCAAGAATGACGAAGAGGAGCAAAAGAATAGAGGAGAGCAAACTTTAATGTCTTCTTCGCCAACCCCAAAAATTATTCCCAAAGCCAAATATTCCATCTAACATGCATCTTTATATGATAACAGAGGATAATAGATGCCAAAAACTAAAATGTGCTTTGTATTACAGCAGAATTAAGGAATTAAGCCAGAATAATTTCCACAACTCAGTTTCTGTCCATCCTAGCCCTCTTCAGTTTAGCCAGAGTCAAAAACACTATCACATATAACTGATCATAAATATTGTCGAAGAATCGAAAATAGGCATACCTCCATGTCTTCTTGAACAGTAAGACACCACAAGCGGCCCAAAATCCCACCACAAATCCAAGACCCATGCCGAGATATAACCATACCATTTCATCGCCATCATTATCCTCATACCCTCCGTTACCCTCTCCATTTCTGTTATTACTTGGGCAGTTCTTTGAAAGAGGAGGCCCACAAAGATCAAGATTGCCAGCATAGATCGATGGATCATTCAGAGTCTGGAGCTGATTCCCAGTTGGAATATTTCCTGAAAGATGGTTGTAGGACAAGTTCAAGTGGCTTAAGGAAGACAAAGATGACAAGCCGAGAGGAATGTTGCCAGATAGTTCGTTTCTTGACAAGTCAAGTGATTCTAATGATTGTAGTCTGCTGACATTCTCTGGAATTTTTCCTGCTAACTGATTTGAAGACAAGTTTAAATTCATCAATCCAATAAGATCTCCAATTTCATCAGGAATCTCTCCTCTGAGATGATTGTCCGATAAGTCAATACTTTTCACTAAATAACCATTTTTTGTGTATTTAAGTTTTTCTCCTTTTGTAAACACAAGGAAGCTAGCAATAGAGTAAATTATCTTTGTATAACTTATGATGGAAAAAATATAGTCGACATATTTTGTTGTAGAAGCCATTGAACTGAGATTGCCTAAGTGACAAGGTATTGCTCCTGAGAGATTATTTCCTGCAAGGTCCAAAATCTGAAGATCATGAAGCTGCATCAGCTGTGGAGGAATGCTCCCAGAGAACATATTTGATCGTAAGAAGAGGTAGGACAATTCCGGAAAGCTTTCTCCTAACCATGTTGGAATGTTTCCATAAAATTTATTTTGGCTGAGATCGAGGAAAGATAAACTTTTGCAGGTTCGCAAAGATACTGGGAACATTCCTGAGAGACCATTGTGACTCAATCCCAAAGTTCGGAGATGAGTTAAAGAGCCAAATGAGCCAGGAATTCTTCCTGAGAGGTGGTTGTGGCCCAAATTTATAAATTGAATGGATTCTGCTGGCCATTCAATGGGGATCTCTCCTGAGAAATTATTGTCTGAGAGATCAAGGTAGTATAAGCTACTCACTTTTCTCCAAGATGACTGCATACTAGAATTGAAATGATTGCTTGAGAGATCTAGGACCTCTAAATATGGAGATTCAATGCTTGGAAGTGGTCCTGAAAAGGAGTTGTTGGAGAGGTCTAAAGTATCAATATTATATAGCAAACTTGGAGGTAATGACCCTTCAAACAGATTGGAACCCAAAGAGATTTCACTCTCCTCTCCAAACTCCAGAAATTCTGGCAACTTGCCACTAATCTGATTATTGGATAGGTCCAAGATATTGATGAAAGGAGTGAAATAATTCCAGAACCATTCAGGAACTGTACCTGAAATCCCTGCGCTAGACAAGTCCAGCGCAAAAACTTGCTTTTGATGTTGAAGCCAAGTCGGAAAAAGGGGCCCCACCAAACACGAGCCCAATCTGATAACTTCTAGTTGAAAAGGAGGAACCCAACTTTCGTCCAGAGAAATGTTCAAGGAGTTAGTAGACAAGAACAACCACTTTAATCTTGTCAGATTTGCAAAATGAGCATCGGTTACAACACCCTTGAAGGAATTCGAACTCAAATCTAGATAAGTTAACTGCAGCAGCTTTTCGATCTCTGCTGGAACAGGACCTTCAAGTTGATTATTGGAGAGATCAAGAGTGTTTAAATTCACCATTTGTTCTAGCCCTTTTGTCAATTTGCCACTAAACTTGTTATGAGATAGCCGCAATATCTGTAGCCTCCGCTGGGTGCAATTTGGGAGCCTCTCCACCAATTCATCAATCTCTCCACTGAATTCGTTGGAAGACAAATCTAGAGTATTCAAATTACAGAGGTTTCGCATTGTACTTGGTATCATACCATCAAAATTATTGTTGTTTGAAAGGTCTAGGACTTCAAGAGAAATTAAGTTACCAATAGTATCAGGAATGGGACCATAGAAATAATTAATCTCAAGATACAGATTGGTGAGGCTGCTAATATTCCCTAACCACTGGGGTAAGGTAGAATTAAAATTGTTTTCTGAAAGGTCTAGGACTTCAAGAGAAATTAAGTTACCAATGGTATCAGGAATGGGACCATAGAAATAATTACCCCTAAGAATCAGATTGGTGAGACTGCTAATATTCCCTAACCACTGAGGAAAGGTAGAATTGAAATTGTTGTTTAAAAGGTCTAGGACTTCAAGAGAAATTAAGTTACCAATGGTATCAGGAATGGGACCATAGAAATAATTATGCTCAAGATTCAGATTGGTGAGGCTGCTGATATTCCCTAGCCACTGGGGCAAGGGAGATTTGAAATTGTTGATTGCAAGATTTAGGGTGTTTAGGGCGGTGAAGTTAATATGGGAAAGATGGCTGGGAATGAAGGGAGGTCCGCAAGACTCAAGTTTCAGGAAAGTAAGAGAAGGAAGCATATTAACCATGTGTAGCCAATCTACGGCTGCACTTAGGTTCACATTGGTCAAGTCAAGGTATTTAAGAGAAGAGAGATGCTGGAGCCAATGCAGATTATTAGAGTACAAATCGTTATCATGAAGGTCAAGATAGAGAAGGCGAGAGAGGTTCCCAAGCTGAGGCGGTACCTGTCCTGTGAATCTTGCTCTAGAGAGATTTAGATATCTCAAGTTCTCAAAGGAACCGAAGAACTCTGGAACAGGCGTTCCAATGAAGATGTTCAGGCTGAGATCAAGTCGACGCAAATGTTTTAAATTGAGTAAAGATGGACTGAATTCTCCACTCAAATCACCCCACAAGCTAGAGTTGCGGAGGTTTAGTCCCAGGATGTGGCCGGTTTTATTGTTGCACGCAACTCCTCGCCATCTGCAACAGTCCTCACCTTGCCATGACGACAAGATGTTTCGAGGATCGCTGAGGCCTGCTTTGAAGGTGAGAAGGGCTGCTCTCTCACTTTGTATGCAGCTTTCTTTCCGATTCTCTGAATACATGCAAGGAAATATGGATTGGATGATTATGAGCCAAAACACTGTTGAAATGGAAAGGCTCCAGAAGAACTCTTTCTTGGCCATTTTGTTTCAGTAGAGGAAAAGTTAAAGCAAACAAGTGGGGACTGATACTAGCTTGAGTCACAAGCCTGCTGAAATTTATAGAAGCTAGGAGTAGACATGCTGGCGTGGATGTAGGTGTTTTGATTTCAATTTGCGCATTATTTTTGCTGAGTCAACAGTGAAGGGCTTTGTCAAAGTCTTCGTCAACTGATTGTTTACCTGTCAGTCATCTGCAAACGAATTTCTCCACTGACTGATGCTTTATCCTGCCGTGCCATGTCTGCGTACACACGGTTATAGGTTTTATGCATTTCTCCTTGTGGATGCTTAGGCTTTTCCCTTTATCTAATAAAATAATTTGTTCAATAAAGATAACTTCAGTCACTAGCAAATTTGCATTATTCAAATAGTATGCAAATTATTTGCTGGCCCTTTAATAAAAAGATTACAAGTCTTATCTAAAAAAGAAAAAGAATTGAAAAGAAAAGAAAAATAATTAACAATTCTCATTGTCATGCTTTAGTATTTAATTTTCATAATCATAAAATCATACATTAATATTTAACTTTTCAATTACCTTTTCATATTTATACATTTTAATGTTTCATTATAGTATGATTAGGAGAGGGCGATTGGATGATTAGGAGCCAAATCAGTGCTGAAATAAATCTGCAGCCGAGAAATTCTTGCTTGGCCATTTTGTTTTTGGAAAAGGAATAAGAAACAAGTGAGAAGTGTTACCTGGGAGCCTCAGTTTCAAGCCTACTTCAATATTGTTCAGTTTCAGTTCACACCAAAAATCTCATAGAAAGCTAGTGACTAGCAGTGCTCTTGCCGTGTGAAATCAATTGACACTGAACAAATTAACGTTGGGGACACGGTTCATTTTACGAACAATCAATGCCTTTTTTTCTTTTGTCAATGTCCTCCACTGAGGTGCAGTCTATTGTGGATTATTCTCATCTTGCTTTCTTGTCTTTTTTTATAATAGCCACACTTTTACTTTCATAGTCCCTTCTCTATTTTTCTCTAAAGATTATTCCTTAATATTATTATTTACCATACATATCATTATTACTAATAAACAAATATCTATCTTTAAATGAATTAGTAACAAATAGGAAAAATAATTATTCTATTATTTATAATGGTATTAATAAAATATTCATTAGTAAAATTTTCTTTATAATAAGTCATTATATTACTAAGGGTAAAATTGCGGGAAACCCCCCTGCACTATTAGGGGTATTGTAAACAATCCCCTTCAACTATGAAAACTTGCACAGTCACTCTTTAAACTGTACATGAACTTTTTCGTTAAAAAAGATCTGTGCATAGTACGTGACGCTCTTAAACTTTTTTTTTTGGAAAAAATACAACATTACCACCTCGTTCTCCTCCACCACCACCACCACCTCATCCTCCTCCTCCAATATCACCACCACCGTTCCTCCTCCTCAAACTGCCACCTCCTCTTTCACCTTCATGTTTCTCTCTGTTAGCCCAAAGGTCCATCACTCTAGTTTGATGGTGATTAACTCATGTAGTTATAGTACTAATGATCTTGTGTTTAAATTAGTCTCAGATATATGATCAAGATCTTAGTAGGTGCTTAGCTTCAACAAAGGATTTAAAGTCAAGTTTTGGAACTAGCACGTGTTGATTTAAGAGCTTGTGCATCAAGACCACATCAAGTACTCAAGAGGAGTCTAGCTCATTAGATCAAAGTTTTGGACCAAGTGAAGAAGGAGAAGAAAATTTTCAAGAGAAGACTTGTGTCGGTTTGTAAGTGTTAAGATTTTATTTTTAGATAAAATGTAAAGTATAGATTAGTTGGTGGATTGCTCGAGTACATATACACACACACACAAAAGATTTAGATGTGTTTTCATATAAGAGTTTTCATTTTGAAAAATACCGTTTGATTTTTGGAGATGCAAAGTATACATGTGTTTTATCAAAACTTTATTTAGAGCTTAATGTTCAAAACATAGATATTTCATCATATATATGTAGTGGATCATATCCATACACACTAAGCTTTAAAAGTGTTTAGAATATCTTATTTTTATATTTGGAGGAGTTTTGGAAAAATCGGTTTTCAATTTGAAAAAATCGTTTTGGAAACATACAGATTTTTGTTTAAGGCAAAACTTCCATATTACAAAAATAGTTCAAAATGTTTGTAACATGTTTTGATTTTTACTCAAACATGTTTGTATATCAAAGTATATTACTGAACTTATTTTTGTAGATTTTTAGAGAATTTATGGGATTTTATTGGTAAATAAAAGTCAAGTTTTTAATCCTATAATGTGCTGGACTGGCCTTCTGCCGGTCGATTGGCGGTCGACCGGTCCAGAAGTCGGTCGACCGAGCGGTCGATCGATGTGCACAGCCTAGGGCCGGTCGACCGCACGGTCGACCGCCAGAGAGTCTCTGCTCTCTAGAAATGGCCCGGTCGACCGCTGGGTCATTGCCCAGTTTCCGGTCGACCGGCCGGTCGACCGATCTGCCCAACGGTCAAAAATTCGACCATTGGCGGTCGATCGGGCGGTCGACCGTCAGCAATCTGAACTGCTGATTTGGACCCCAACGACTAGTTTTTGGATGCATATAAATTGGGGTTCCCTTGGGTTGTTTTATATAAGATTTCAAGAGAGTTTTTGGGCTAGTTTTTCCTACCTATTTCAGTGGTTTTCTCAACATGTTTTAGAGCCAATATTTCCAAATCAAAAGGAGAGTTTATCAAGAGTTTTTCAAAGTGAATTTCTTGAGTTTTCCACTATATATTCCATCCTAGTTTTTCTCACAATACTTGAGCTTTCCATTGCTATATCCATCTTATAGGAAAGTTATCGTGAGATTGTTTTTAGGTGATCAAAGTGTTTAGATCACCAAGTGTTCATCATTATATTTGAGGAGGTGGACTTGCGGGTTCGCGTTGTTTCGAGTTCTAGTGAGAGCTCGGTGTAGAGCTGCAGCCTCGGCAAGCTAGTGTGCTTGCGTGTGTTGTTCTTGCGGGAACAAGAGAGGGACTAGAGAGTCCAAAGTAGTTTTAGTGTGAACTCGCTTGTAGGTGTTGCGACACCGAGTGATCTGGTGAGATCATTTTTAGTGAAAATCCTTCATAGTGTTGAAGGCGGGGACGTACAGTAAGGGTGCTCGAACCTCGAAACAATTCTCCCGTATTTGTGATTGCTCTCTATCCCTCACTTGTGTTTATATCTTGCTTGCTTATATTGTTCATATTCATTACTTGCTTGATATACTTGTGCCATATTGTTATATGTTTGGGGATTGTTTGCTCACACTTGTATTCAATCAAGAGAGCCAAAGCGGCACCTCAACTCTTATCTAGAGGAATCTTGAGGAGATTGTCCAGAGCCCTTCATGGGGAATCCGGCTACACTCTTGTGTTATACTTGGTGTGTTGTGCTTAATAATTTTTAGTTTGCATAAATAGTTTTAATTCCGCATTAATTCACTATTAGATTAGCTAGTTACCTATTCACCCCCCTCTAGGTGATTTCAATTGGTATCAGAGCCAAGTGCTCTTGATTTGGGTCTAACAACTTAGAGTTAAAGATCCTCATTTATAGCTAATCACAATATTTGTACGCACACATGAATTTCATGTCACCTCCCATATTTGACATTCTTAACATCCAAACTTGAAAAGTTAAGATGTCTATGTACCTCAAAGCCTTAGGGATTCATGTTTACTTTGCCATTGTTAAAGACTCTTATTGTTTAAATGGCAAATATCATGAGGTTAATGCAAAAGCCATTCATGCTTTAAAGTCAAATCTAAATGATGAATATTTATCTAGGGTTGCTAATTTTGATTCGACTTTTGTACTATGGAACACTATAGTCTCCCTTAACAAAAAAGAGCAATACTATGTGGGGAGTGACTCAGATGTTGGAAATGAAGCTCCAACGTATGCTACATGGTCTAAGGGGATATCCCCCTTAAAGTAAACTCCGAATCCGAGCTTGATAAGGATGTTGACATGCCCTCTGAAGAGCTTACTTCATTTTGTCAACAACTTCTAGAAAAATATTTCATGCTTAAAAAGGATATAATAAAATGAAAAATAAATTTGATTCCTTGTTAAAAGAAAAAGATTCTTTTCAAAATAAATTAGAATGCATTTCAAAAGAAAATGAATTTTTAAAAAATGAGAATATTTTCTTGTCTTCTAAATTAAATGATCTTTGTGAAGGAAATACCTCTTTGAAAAATAAGATTATTTGGTGGAAAAGAAAAAGAAAATTGCTTTGAATGAAAACAACTCTTTGAAAAGAAAAATTGTTGAAAAAGAAAAGGAAAATGTATCTAAAAAGAAAAAGAATATTGATTCTTATTCTCATCATGCTTCTCATGTCTCCATTGATAAAAATGAGATTAAATTTTTGAAAAATAGAATAGATTGCTTGAGCTCAACTTTGAGCAATTGTGCATTTAACCACAATAGATTGAAAACCCTGTTTCAAAAGAAACAAGCTCCACATGTACATGCACATCACCCACGGCACACATATGCACATTTTGCACATCATGATCATACTCATTCACATGTACATACTAGAGTGTACAAGTGTACACATTGCGGCCGCAAAGGTCATTTAATAAAGTTTTGTTATGATAAGGTAAATTCTATAAATTTTGCTAATAAAAATATTTGGGTTCCACTTGATGCTAACCCCAGTGGACCCAAAAGAAAATGGGTACCAAAATCCCCACCTTTTGTGTTTGATGTAGGTGTGGGCTCTCACATGACGTGAGAGGGTTGGTGCCTTGGTGGTGGATGCACATGGACTAGATGGACACACATATTGATGCACCGCTATCAAGAAAGTTTTGGTGGGAAGACCACTAAGTTTTGGAGACTTAGAGTATAGTTCTTATGGTTTGGTAACTATCTCTAAACTCCTTTTGTTTACATGCTTTGATATATATATATATATATATATATATATATATATATATATATGATTTTAGCATGTTTTGGATTTATGATCTATAATCATGTTTTGTACTTTATGTGGTGAATACTTGTTTAGATGAACTTTTTATTAAAACTTGTGTATATACTTGTACAAGTAGTGGGCAACAATTGATTCTTATATGTTTATACTTTATTGCTCATTTGTACCTTTTACATGTACATGTATAGCCTAGTTTTGATGATTTTTTTCATTTATGCTTGTTTTGCCTATTTTTGTGCATGTTTTGCTTCATGTATATGCTATGTTTTTTAAAGCTAATAAATATACATGTATACCCTTAAGTCACTTGCCTTCATGCAAATTACTTTTTGGACTCATTTGTGTTTAGGATATGTATGTATATTGCTAGTTTTAGATAAAACATATATATACCTTGAAGTTAGTTTTAATGAAAAATAAAATTTTTTTATGAGTTTCATATTTGTTTGATAAAATGAATCTTTATGATTTTCTCATGCTTGATGTTTTGAGCCTAATTGACTATTTTCATGAATATGCTATTCACATGATACTTGTGCACTCACATTTTATTTGTTTCTCATGACTATGTTTTCATGAGCATTTTTGAGCTTTATCGATCTTGAGTGACAATATTTGTGTACTTAGCTATGATTCATGAGATATACATGTTTTGTTTTCATGTTTGAAGAATTTTTAACTAATTTTTCAAAAACTACTTTAAACTAGTTATGCATTCTTCACTTGGTAGTGTTTTCAATATACAACTATTTTCAAATCATATTTTTGAAAACTTCTACCCTTGAAGGGCGGATGGATGGGCGACCATGCCTTGTATGCTCAAATTAAATATATTTTATCATGTGCATGAAAAGGGTGGATAATTATGAGTTATACACTTGATTCTCATCATATTTTCAATTGGTATCACAATTGATATTTTTTTGTATACTCATATTTTGCTTTCTATATATGTATGCTTCAAATTTCAAATAATATCAATTTCCATTGGTATTTTCATTTTCATACATATATATGATTTGATTGTGCTTGATTTACAATATATTTACATGTTTAAAGCACAAGTTATGTTTATGCTAAGCTTGGCTTAAATCATTATTTCAATTGGTTCTCAATTGGTATGTCAATAAGCTTATAAGCTTATGCATTATTTTCAATTAGTATGTTTATTGATATCAAAATTTACAATATACTTTAATTGCTATCAATATGTTTCGATTGGGTTTCGATTTCAATTGGTATCGAAAATGATTTACCATTGATTTCAATTGGTATCAAAATTGGTATCAAATATAAAATATTTTCTTTCATTGGTATCAAAATTTACAAATGTTTCAATTTCAATTGGTATCACAAATTTTCTATTTCATATGGTATCAAAATCTTGTGATATCTCAAAATTGATTTGTTGATTTAAAAAAAATTTCAAAATTTGTTTTAGTACCTTAAGTAATTATCAAAATTTGTGTTAAAAATATTTTGATATGTATTGCCTATATGTAAGGGGAGCTTAACATCTCTTCTATATATAGATTCATGTTGAGTGTATCTTATATTGAGGAGCTTGACATCTCTTCTTTATGTGATACACGTGTATAAGGGGAGCTTCACATCTCCACTTATGCATTGTATATTATGCTTTATGTAATTTAGAGTTTTGTCATCCCTTCTTCATGTAATGCATGTATGCAGGGGAATTAACTCACGTCTCTCTTCATGAATGTATATCGCATATATATCCTTATTGATTGGTTTATTTTTCACCCCTTTGTTGATGATTGACAAAAAGGGGAGAAAGATTTTGAGTTTATATATGCATATTTAAGTTTTTGCATATATTGAGTTTATGCATTTTACAAAATGGGGAGAATGATTTTAAAAGTTTAAACAAAAGGGGGGAGAAGGTTTTTGGGAAAAGAACTTTTGGTTTATGCATGTTCCTGTCACCTTGTTTATGCATATATATTTGTTTAGTTTTTCATTGCTATATATATTTGTTTATTGCTATGCATGAGTTAAGGGGGAGCTTTTATGAAGCTTATCTTTAATCCATGCATATATAACTCCATGACTTTTGTCATCATCAAAAAGGGGGAGATTGTTGGCCCAAAGGCCCATCACTCTAGTTTTGATGGTGATTAACTCATGTAGTTATAGTACTAATGATCTTGTGTTTAAATTAGTCTCAGATATATGATCAAGATCTTAGTAGGTGTTTAGCTTCAATAAAGGATTTAAAGTCAAGTTTGGAGGTAGCACGTGTTGATTCAAGAGCTTGTGCATCAAGACCACATCAAGTACTCAAGAGAAGTCTAGATCATTGGATCAAAGTTTTGGACCAAGTAAAGAAGGAGAAGAAGATTTTCAAGAGAAGACTTGTGTCGGTTTGTAAGTGTTAAGATTTTATTTTTAGATAAAATGTAAAGGATAGATTAGTTGGTGGATTGCTCAAGTACATATACACACACACAAAAGATTTATATGTGTTTTCATATAAGAGTTTTCATTTTGGAAAATACTGTTTTGATTTTTAGAATTTCAAAGTATACATGTGTTTTATCATAACTTTATTTAGAGTTTAATGTCAAAAACATAGATATTTCATCATATATGTGTAGTGGATTATATCCATACACACTAAGCTTTAAAAGTGTTTAGAATATCTTGTTTTTATATTTGGAGGAGTTTTAGAAAAATCGGTTTTCAATTTGGAAAAATTATTTTGGAAAAATACATATTTTTGTTTAAGGCAAAACTTTCATATTACAAAAATAGTTCACAATGTTTGTAACATATTTTGATTTTTACTCAAACATGTTTGTATATCAAAGTATATTACTGAACTTATTTTTACAGATTTTTAGAGAATTTATGGGATTTTATTGGTAAATAAAAGTCAAGTTTTTAATCCCTATAATGTGCTAGACTGGCCTTCCGCCGGTTGACCGGCCGGTCGACCGGTCCAGAAGTTGGTCGACCGGGCGGTCGACTGATGTGCACGGACGTGCATAGCCTAGGGCCGGTCGACCGCACGGTCGACCGCCAGAGAGTCTCTCCTATGGAAATGGCCCGGTCGACCGGGCGGTCGACCGCTGGGTCATTGCCCAGTTTTCGGTCGACCGGCCGGTCGACTGATCTGCCCAACGGTCAAAAATTCGACCGTTGGCGGTCGACCGGGCGGTCGACCGTCAGCAGTCTGAACTGCTGATTTGGACCCCAACGGCTAGTTTTGGATGCCTATAAATTGGGTTCCCTTGGGCTGTTTTATATAAGATTTCAAGAGAGTTTTTGGGCTAGTTTGTCCTACCTATTTCAGCGGTTTTCTCCACATGTTTTAGAGCCAATATTTCTAAATCAAAAGGAGAGTTTATCAAGAGTTTTTCAAAGTGAATTTCTTGAGTTTTTCACCACATATTCCATCCTAGTTTTTTCTCACACATACGTGAGCTTTCCATTACTATATCCATCTTATAGGAGAGTTGTTGTGAGATTGTTTTTAAATGATCAAAGTGTTTAGATCACCAAGTGTTCATCATTGTATTTGAGGAGGCGGACTTGCGAGTTCGCGTTATTTCAAGTTCTAGTGAGGGCTCAGTGTAGAGGTGCGGCCTCGATAAGCTAGTGTGCTTGCGTGTGTTGTTCTTGCGGGAACAAGAGATGGACTAGAGAGTCCAAAGGAGTTCTAGTGTGAACTCGCTTGTAGGTGTTGTGGCACCGAGTGATCCAGTGGGATCGTTTTTAGTGAAAATTCTTCATAGTGTTGAAGGCGGAGACGTAGAGCAAGGGTGCTCGAACCTCGAAACAATTCGCCCGTGTTTGCGATTGCTCTCTCTATCTCTCACTTGTGTTTATATCTTGCTTGCTTATATTGTTCATATTCATTACTTGCCTGATATACTTGTGCCATATTGTTATATGCTTGGGGATTATTTGCTCACACTTTTATTCAACCAAGAGAGTCAAAGCGGCACCTCAACTGTTTTCTAGAGGAATCTTGAGGAGATAGTCCAGAGCCCTTCACGGGAAATCTGGCTACACTCTTGTATTATACTTGGTGTATTGTGCTTAATAATTTTTAGTTTGCATAGATAGTTTAATTCCGCATTAATTCACCATTAGATTAGCTAGTCACCTATTCACCCCCCTCTAGGTGATTTCACTCTCCTCTTGAAACCCACCACTACCACCACTTCCCAAATTCACCACCACTACTACCAGCCTCCACCTTCTAAACCCACTACCATCGTACCTCCTCTTCTCCATTTTTTCTCCTACTACCACCACCTCCTCCTTCATTTTCTTCTTCTCAACATCTCATCCGCCTCTTTTTCAAACCTACCATCACCACCAGCACCACTTCCTCCTCCACCTCCTTCTTAGCCCACCACCCCTCCATGAGCTCTAACATCACCACCAAACCCGTTAGCCCAAACCCTTCTCCTTTCCACCGTCGCCATCATCACTATAACCTTATCCTCTTATCCTTCTCTTTGAAAATAAATAGTTTATTTGATTGTAACCAACCAACTTCTAGTGGGTGGTACATTTTAGAGGGTTGAAGCTACGCCTTTCTCCCCTGGACCCCTCTCTATTTTTCTATAAATATTATTCTTTAATATAATTATTTACCAATACATATATAATGTAGGAAGACAAAGAACCCGGATCAAGTTCAAACAGGGCCAGAACAGGTAGCTCAATAGACCGCCTGGTCGACTGAGAAAAGGAACTGAAGATGTCGGTCGACCGACTAGCATCTAAAATGAAGAACAGAGAGGAGACCCTATGTCAGTTGACTGCCCAATCGACCGACTCAAAGAAGAGAACATGGGCTGGTGTCAGCCAGTCGACCGCCCGATCGACCGTCTTTACACGCACTTGACCAGCGATCGACCGGGCGCGTTTCAGCATATCTACGTTTGTTTAGAGTTAATTTTCGGGTCCGATTAGGATTCCAAATTGTTTCATTTAGATTTCTTTATTTTAGACGTCCTAGATAGAGTAGTATTTCTTTTTTATTTGCCTATATAAGGTCATTGTATCCTTGTATTTTGTACACAAGTTTTAATCAATAAAATTGAGTTTGTCTCTCCAATTGCTCATGGATTCGAGTTGTCTATCTTTGTTCGTGGATCCAAGTTATTTTTGCTCGTGGATTCGAGTATTCTCCTACTTGATGGTTCTCTTCAGAGTTCATTGGAGTTAAAATGAGATATAGTCGGCATCTTCGCTTCATTGTCTGGGTCAAGTGGTATCAGAGCTTCAGCAACTTTCCGACAATAATAGGAGACACGATGAGTTGCAAGGCTTGTCTGCAAGGATAGACGCTGTTGAAGGAAACATCTCCACCATCAAATCAGCCTTGGATTGTTTGGCCCAAACTATCGAGAAGATGTTTTTCAAGCTTGATGATCGAAGTCTTGCTGATGATATGTACTGAAGCGGACATGATCGTTCATCAGTTAATCAACCTCCACCTAAAAACCCAGCACAACAACCACCTTCATCACAAACCATCAACCCAACCACCACCAAACCAAACCCCACCATCTCAACCTCCACCGTATCAACTTCCATCATATCAAACCCCACCATAACAACTTACACCATATCACCCACGACAACCATCACCACCACCAAGACGTCCTTAACGGAATTTTTGATACGATGAACTTTCAAAAGTGTAAGAACTGAACCAACCTTTTACCCAGAAGACGACTTCGAAGATGAAGTTTACAATAGGGGATGACTTATGAGCGAGGCCAAAGGTGAATGGCCAATCCTAATCATGATAGGAGAAGAGGAGATTCATGTCTTATTGAATACCAGATGAAGATCTAGATTCCTTCCTTCAGTGGGAACCTTGATATTGAATACTGGCTGGACTGGGTCTACGGGCTGGAGAAGTTCTTTGACATGGCTTATGTAATACCTCTATTTTTAAAATACAAGATTTAATAATGAATAATAGTATTTTTTGTTGCATGTATTTTGTGTTATTATTATTATTGTTATGTATTATTATGGTTATTACTATTGGTAATTATTATTATTTTAATTGTTAAATATCTTTTGTATTATTGTTATTATTCTTATTATTAATATTATTGATATTTATTTTGTGTATTATTCTTAAACAAGCTCACTTCTTGCCCCCTATTTTTCTCCTCCTTGTTCCTTAATTTTCTTATTCTTTATCCTAAGCCTAATCCAAATCCAAGTACCATTTTCATATGCTTTACCTTTTACCATTAGCCCATATTTGTTTCATATCTTTCTTTTATTTTTCTTTGACCCAAGCCATGTGCCCATTTCCATTCCTTCTATTTTCTTTTATTTGAGTCAAAGCCAAACCAAAACCTATTACCCAATATCTAATTTTAATTTTACCTCAAATTCAAATCCTAACAAAAATCATATCTAATCCTAACTTACCCCAAATCCAAATCCTATTTTCAAAATCATACTCAACTAATTTATTTCAAAATAAAATCCTAACTAATCTTAAATATATTTTAATTCTTATCCTATCAACTAAATCCTAAATCCTAACAATGTAATCCTATATCTTAACTACCTAATCACTAAGCTTATATCTCTCTCCCTATATTTAATCCTATCTAATCATATCCACCAAATACAAATCTTAACCAACCCAATCCTCGTAATCCTAACTACTGAGTCATATAGTTATCTTAATTAAATAAAAATCTTAACTAACCTAATCTCTCATTATCTCCTAATCTTAACCATCTAATCTTAAATTATCCTAATCCTAACTATATAGTCATAACCAATTAACATTTTTTATATAAACATCTAATCCTAAATCAAAACTCTAACCTAATTTTTTTCCTCTTTCCTTTGATGGCAGCCTCAACCACCATGTGACCTCCTCTTTCTTCTCCAGCAAGACCCCAACGGTAGCTCGCGACAACTGACATCCTCCGCGACCTCCACCTCATCCGTCGTCGACTCTCCATGGCCGACCGTGAGTTCCTCCCCTTCATAACTCTCTTTTTTTCTTCTCTTTATATTCTAAGTGTAAATTAATGCATGGTGTATAAAGTAGTCTGTGTATTAATATATGTGCATGTCTTTAATTATTTGTGTGATTATGTATGTGTTAGTGTGTGCATGGGTTAGTGAGTATGCTGTTGTGTGCGTGTGTGAGTGTATATGTGTTCTGTGAATGTGTGTTTGGGTATGTGTATATAATATGTATGTATGTGTATTTATGTATATGGGTGTACATGTGTGTGTATGTATACGGGTATATGTTCGTGTGAGTCCATGGGTTGAGTTGCGTGTTGCAGCATTCGAACCTGTTGTAGGAGACTCGGATTCGTGCTCGCAGATGACCCAATACACTGGTGATTCGAAGACAGACCTATGAGATGATCCAAAGATTTATACTGGTTCGCGAGTGAAGAACAGACGACGATTCAGATCTAAAATCGCGCTATTTCATGTGAGTGTTATCTCATTCTGTATTTTATTGTATTTAATTATGGGTATTTTAGTCTTTTCAATAAATTGTATTTATTGCTTAAATTATTGTTCATGCTCGGTTATCATACGTACATCTTAGTAATGGTTCATGTATACATACATTTTGAGTAATTAATTAACCACTCCAGATAACTATGTTAGAGTTTATGATAGACTGTATCTGTAAATATTTATTGATAATTAGTAAAATAAAAATCTCAGGAAGACAGAACGTTGATTCTATATTTTCTTTATACTATTGGGACAACTGACTATCGATTTATGATTGATGCACTGAAAGAGAGTTGGATCTTGGGATGATGGATTATACATATATTTCATGTTTAAATATATTTGGACATAGTATTTTATTACTTAGAGGTGAATGTAAATTAGATTAGTATAGATTAGTGGAATGCATGGATATATAGTGGATCCGTTATCTTGGTATTCGGATGCATGGACTTTACCTGAGTTACATACTAGACTGGATCTTTTCGTATTTGGTGATAAAATAGAAAATATATATTAGATCTTCAGGTTGATTAATTCGTGTTGGTGGTTAAATGCATGGCTTCTCATGTAAATTATTTATCAGGTTGGATCTCTGTGTTTGATGATGATTTAGATGGGAGTTAAGATTAGATATTAGTTTTGGATCTATCAGTGAGTGTGTCAGAGTATGATTTGAGTGGGGGTTGAGGAATAGGTATAAATGAGATTAGCTAAGACTAATGAATTATACATATATTCAGTGAAATTGTGTTTTGATATTTGGGTCTATGATCGAGCTTGATTGAAGAGAGAGTGGATTGATAATCTTAATTAGAATGGATAATGATGATTGATTAGATGTAGATGAGTACGTATTTTTATATGTTGGGACTTGGATACACCAGTGACTTAGAGGACGGATGTATTGATGACTTCGAGGATCAGAGTAGATTGATAGGATGAGAGAACTGATTAATTGTTCATTGGACTTGTGATTTACGGTACCTGAACTTTATTACAAGCCTAGTATTTAATGTTCATGATGATTTTTGAGACTATGGGTTGATGGATCAATCACTAATATCGTTTTAGTACAGATGGATGAAATTTGACTGATTCTAAATGGGACTATATTGTAAGGGATCAGTGTCTAGACCTGTTACTGTAATTATTCATGTTACTGAAAATTACTGGGAAAGTATTGTTAGATCGTAACACCATATACAGTTCTATTATTCATTGTATACACGGTTACTGTTACTGTCACTGTTATTATTATTTTCACCGTGTATACGATTACTGTTTACTGTTACTTTCACTGTATCATCCTAGTATTCTAGTAACATGGATTTTGATTGTTTAACTGAATTAAATAATAATATAAATAGATAATTTATACTGGGATTGAGAAAATTGATGGAGGAGACAGCGTCTGTATTTTGGGTGGACCTAGGATATAGGTTGCGCAGTCGCCTTATGGTTCCACTACAGGGTTCCGGGAGATGATTGAGATCCTATCTGTTTATTGTTCCACAGTGTTACTGTGAGTATTGTTCTACAGTGATACTGTGAGTACTGCTACTATTACTGACTACCTGGCGGTAGGGCCTGGTTCAGTGCCAGGCATCTGGGCCGTGGTCCCGGATATGTATGGGACCCACCTAAAGAATGGACAATGTCTTCAACCGATTAGTTTCAATAATTTAGAATCTCGATTGGCACACGTGGTAAGCGTAGTATGGGATGTGTCTACTGCATATGACAATTGGTGTTCGCTGACATAATTGATAACAAAACTGAACCTTATATTGACATTGATATATACAAGTTATGATAGACATCTGATTGTACTCACGACCTGATTGTACATATGGTTCTGATATAGAATATCATTACTGATATACGTATGCTATGTGGACACCCGATTGTACTATGACATGATTAGATATCTAGTTCTGTTACTGACTGCTTTATTTACTGTCTATTTATGTTATGATTGTTATTTCAGTCTTATTCCAGAGTATATTTTCATCATCTGTTCACACATTATATGCACGTGTTTATTCTCATACATTCACTAGGAGTTCTAACTCCCTGGATTTGTACGTCTAGATATTGGATGTTTGTTTATTTGATCAGGTTTCATTGAGATCGTACATGTTGCAAGTAGAATATCATTAATGATACACGTATGCTATGTTGGACACCCGATAGTACTATGACATGATTAGACATCTATATTTGTTACTGACTGCTTTATTTACTGTCTATTTATGTTATGATTGTTATTTCAGCCTTATTTCAGAGTATATTTTAATCATCTATTCACACATTATATGCACGTGCGCCTTCCCCTTTATTCTCATACATTCACTAGAAGTTCTAACTCCTTTGATTTGTACGTTAGATATTGGATGTTTTGTTTATTTGATCAGGTTTTATTGAGATCGTACATATTGCGAGAAGCTGGAGTCTCTCTACCTATTCTGGTCTTATTGCCTTCCTTTATTCCTGCTATTATTATTTGATTCTTGTATATCTGACTTAGCTTTTATTCTATTTCTTATTTCATCTGATATCATGTGTAGACATTATATGTATTATTGCAGTGATGTTGATTCTTCATAGTGATTATATAGCTTGTTCAGATTACTTTAGGCTTAGCGTATATACGTGGGGATTTTTTCTTGCGTGTATATGTCACTGACTCTCGTTGCGACTCTGTTTCCACGTATTGTGGGAAGCGGAGTATGACAGCTTATGTTCCTGACAAGCATATCAAGTTCGTGGCGTACAAGCTCAAAAGAGGAGCAACCACATGGTGGGGATCAATTACAAATCTCACGAATGCGCCAAGGAAAATCACCTGTGATGATATGGAGGCACATGAAGCAACTCTTACAAGGTAGATTCCTTTCATCTGACTATCAACAATCCTTTACAATCAGTTTGAACAATGCAAGCAAGGTACAAAAACTGTTGCAACGTACGCAAAGGAAAAACTGTTTGCGATATACGCTGAGGAATTCTATCGCCTCTCATCGTGATGCGATCTATTCATGACGGACGAACAACAAACTACAAAGTACATCAACGGGTTGAGATATCCCATCAAAGAACGTGTGATTTTTCATGATGTGTCTCCGTTAATGAGGCCCAGAACAAGGGCATGAAGATTGAGAGACTACACAATAGGTCTCAACCTCTCAGGCGTCTGATGGCAATTGATGAGCCTTTTGTTAGTGTTGAAATTCAACCGAGTTTCACGATGGTTGACCAACCATCACCACCATCAACAGTCAAAACCTCGGTATCGGTACCAACGACGATAACTATCGCAGCCACAAAAGGGCAAAAACAATCCCTACACCAAGCCCGAAGGCGGCAAGTGTTATAGGTGCAGGGAACCTAGACATCAGTCCAATGAATGTCCAAAGAGAAGGCCAGTCAACATCGCTAATTAGGAGATGAAGATGAAAGGTTCGTGATTGAAGACACAAGTGATTCTGATTTTGTCGAAGAACATGGAGACCCTGTAACTTGTGTTGTTCGGAAATTAGCCTGCATCCCAAAGCTCCCAGACACCCTACAATGGCAATAAATCTTTTATTCTTGGTGTTCGGTCATTGGCAAGTTATGCAATTTTATCATTGACAATGGAAGTTGCGAGAATATCGTGTCTAAAACACTTGTGGATTATTTGAAGCTAAAGATGAAGCCACATCATCATCCATACGCCATTGGATGGATCAATCAAGGCCCTTCTATCAAGGTAACGGGTTTATGTCATGTCCCTACTTTCATTGGTGAAATATGAGTTTGTTTAGAGTTAGTTTTCGGGTCCAATTCGGATTCTAAATTATTTTGTTTAGGTTTCTTTATTTAGACTTCCTAGATAGAGTAGTATTTCTTTTTATTTCTCTATATAAGACGATTGTATCTTTGTATTTTGTACACAAGTTTTAAATAAAATTGAGTTTTCTCTCCAATTGCTCGTTGATTCGAATTGTCTATCTTTGCTTGTGGATTCGGATTGTTTTTGCTCGTGGATTAAGTATTATCCTACCTGAAGGTTCTCTTCAGGGTTTGTTGGCGCTAGAACGAGATTTAGCCGGCATCTTCGCTTCCTCGTCTACCTTAATATAATAATTACTAATAAACAAATATCTAACTTTAAATGAATTAGTAATAATTAGGAAAAGTAATTACTTATTATTTATAATGGTATTAATAAAATAAACATTAGTAAAATTTTCTTTGTAATAAGTTATTATATCATCAAGGGTGAATTGAGGGAAACCCCCCCCACAATTATTAGGGGTATTGCACACAACCCCCTTGAATTGTGAAACTTTGTACATTGACCCTGATGAATAAGAAAAATAATATGTCTAAAGTCATAGATCTAAGTAATATGTTCCTTTCGGTCGAACATTTTGTGCATACTTGATGAATAAGCAAAAAGTATTCAAAACACTTAATTTTTATTTTTAGTTGCTTTAAATAATGTAGATCAATTTCAATGGAGCGAATTTTGTATTTGAATGCCGTAATATTGAAATTGAGTGGGAATGATTCATGCTCAAATCCTTTTGGAAGTCGCCTGTGTGTGTGTGTGTGTGTATATATATGTATATATATGTGTATATATATGTATATATATAACAGACCCCTAAGAACCGTTCTCACAGATTTCTGTGAGAACTTTCATGCGAGGCGACATATCTGATAGATCAAATCAAATAAAACCATATCTCTATCAGATCTGACGGCCTACATGAAAATTCTCACAGAAATCTGTGAGAACAGTTCTTAGGGGATCAACTCACTATATATATATATATATATATATTATATATATATATATATATATATATATATATATATATATAATATATATATATAGAGAGAGAGAGAGAGAGAGGAGAGAGAGACTTGTGTCCTTCCAAAAGGATTTGCCGAACCGAATCTTCTCACTCAAATTCAACCCTCCGGCATACGAATACAAGATCCACTCCAATTAAGTTAATCTATATTATTTTCAAGTATCAATAAACCAAAAATCAAGTATTTTGAATACTTAAGTTCATCCATCAAGTGGCGCAAAATGGATAGCCGAAAGTAGTGAATTAGTTAGATCTATATCTTTAGACATACAAATTCTCGATCGGCTATTTCATTATGATACTAAACATTTAAAAACTCTTACAAACCAATTTTTTGTTAGATTTCAAATATTCTACACCGTTAACTAACCAACTCACTATTTAGGCCCTCTTTTTCTCCTACTTGATGTATGGGCAAAAAGAATTCAAAACACTTGATTTTGGTTTATATATACTTGAAATAATTTACATCAATTTCAATGGAATGGATCTTATATTCGAATTTCGGAGGGTTGAATATGAGTGGGAAGGATTCAAGCTCAAATCCGTTTAGAAGGACACAAGTCTCTCTCTCTCTCTTATATATATACACACACACACACACTCTCTTTTCTTTCTCTCTCTCTATATAGAGAGAGATAGACTTTGTGTCCTTCCAAAAGGATTCGAGGCCAAATCCTTCCCACTCAAATTCAACCCTCCAAAATTCGAATACAAGATTCACTACGTTAAAGTTGATCTATTTATTTCAAATATTTATAAATTAAAATTCAAGTGTTTTGAATACTTTTTCCCATCTATCAAGTAGGGGAACAACGGACGGCCTAAATAATGAGTTGGTTTAACAGTGTAGATTATTTGAAACCTAACAAAAATTGGTTTGTAGGGGTTTTTATTGTTTAGATCATAATGAAATGGCCGAATCAAGAATTTGTATGTCTATAGATATAGATCTAACCAACTCACTACTTTCGGCTGTCTATTTTGCGCCGTTTGATAGATGTGCAAAAAGTATTCAAAACACTTGAATTTTGGTTTATAGATACTTGAAATAATATAGATCAACTTCAACAGAGTGGATCTTATATTCAAATGTTGGAGGGTTGAATTTGAGTGGGAAGGATTAGGCCTTGAATCCTTTTGGAAGGACACAAGTGTGTGGTGTGTCTATATATGTAATATATATATATATGTATATATATATATACATATATATATATATATAGTATATATATATATATATATGTATATATATATATATATATATATATATATATATATGTATATATAATATATATTATGTATGTATATAGAGAGAGAGAGACAGACTTATGTCCTTCCAAAAGATTGAGGCTGAATCCTTCCCACTCAAATATCAACATCCGACATTTGAATACAAGATCCACTTCATTAAAGTTGATCTATATTATTTCAAGTATCTATAAACAAAAATCAAGTGTTTTGAATACTTTTTGCCCATGCATTGAGCAGGGGAAAGACAGACGGCCTAAATAGTGAGTTGGTTAGTTTAACAGTGTAAAACATTTGAAACCTAACAAAAATTGGTTTGTAGGGGTTTTTAAATGTTTAGATCATAATCAAATGGCCAGATCGAGAATTTGTATGTCTAAAGATATTGATCTAACCAACTTACTACTTTCGGCCGTCTATTTTGCTCCACTTGATGAATGGACAAAAGCATTCAAAACACCTGATTTTGATTTATAGATACTTGAAATAATATAAAATTTAAATAGAGTGGATCTTTTATTCGAATGTCGGAGAGTTGTATTTGAGTTGGAAGGATTCGGGTTGAAATCTTTTTGGAAGGACACAAGTCTATATATAAATATATACACACAAACACACACACACACACACACACACACACACACACACACACACCACACATACAGGGAACTATTCCAGTGGGAACCGTTCTTACCCAGTGCTTCATGTGAACTCCACAATCGGCCACCCCATAGACGATCCGAACCGTTCATCTTGATCTACATATTCTAATTAGGTTACCAATTAAAAATCACGCGATTTGAATTTTTTTACCTATACATCAAATGACATCTTTATTCTACGACAAATATAACATATGTTTTGTAGTCACAGCGTAAAAATATTCAGCATCACGTGATTTTTTATTGATAGCTTAATTACAGTATGTAGATTAAGATGAATGGTTCGTATCATTCACGAGGTGGCTCATTGTGGAGTTCGCACGAAGGTTCTCATATGGAGTTGGCACCGAGTACTTCGTGCGAACTCCAGCCATGGATGATCCGAACCGTTCATCTAGATTTATATACTCTAATTAGGCTACCAATGAAAAATCACACGATTTTGAATTTTTTTACCCATTCATCAAATTACATTTTTATTCTACGATAAATATAACATTGTTTTGTAGCCACTTGATGCATGCGTAAAAATATTCAGCATCATGTGATTTTTTATTGATAGCCTAATTAGAGCATGTAGATTAAGATGAACAGTTCGGATCATTCACAAGGCGGCTCACCGTAGAGTTTGCACGAAGGTTCTCACTGTGGAGTCTCACTGAAATATTTCCCTATATATACACTTGTGTCATTCTGGAAGGATTCGAGCCCGAATCCTTGCCACTCAAATACCAACATCCAATTTTCAAATAAAAGATCCACTCCATTAAAATTGATCTATATTATTTAAAGTAACTAAAAATAAAAAATCAAGTGTTTTGAATACTTTTTGCCCATCCATCAAGCGGCACAAAATGGACGGCCGAAAGTAGTGAGCTGGTTAGATCTATGTCTTTAGACATACAAATTCTCGATCCGGCCATTTGATCTTGATCTAAATATTTAAAAATCCATACAAACTAATTTTATTAGGTTTCATATGTTCTACACCGTTAACTAACCAACTCACTATTTAGACCGTCCGTTTTTTCCTACTTGATGCATGGGCAAAACGTATTTAAAATACTTGATTTTTGATTTATAAATACTTGAAATAATATAAATCATAATGGATCTTGTATTCGAATGTTATAGAGTTGTATTTGAGTGGAAAAGAATGGAAAAGATTTAATCTCAAATCCTTCCGAAATGATACAAGTATATATATATATATATATATATATATATATATATATATATATATATATATATATATATATATATATATATATATATATAGAAAGTATATCAGCCGACGGCTGAGAGACTCTCTCAGCTGCGGTGACGTGGCACATTATTAGCCACACTAGAAAGGACGCCCCACCTATTTAAACAGTTGAAATTACTAAATGCCCCTGTGGTAAAAGATAGTGGATCTGTAAAGTTTATTATTTTTTTATATTTCTGACGTTAGTCAATATTGTCACAATTATCTTTTATAACTGCGGCCAAAACTGCGACCAACTTCATCAAATCACGAAACTAATTTGAATGCTTCTTATTAATTTTTTTGTTTACGCAGATATATATATATTTTAGGAATGCGCCTAAGCTCGTAGTTGTCAATAAAATAATTTCTCAATAGTTTTAAATTTTTTTACGCAGATATTATATATTTTAAGAATGCGTCTAAGGTCGTAGTGGTCAATAAATTAATTTCTCAATAGTTTTAAAGCGCCCTTTATCGCAGTCTACAATTATTAATTTGTAGATTTTTATGATATGATCTGTAAGAATTTTACTGATTTTGAATATAGTTGCAGTTTACTTTTTCGCATGTAATGTATAAATTTTTTTTTTACATATTGAATGCGGACAAGGACTGTGACTATGATCGCAGTGCTTAACGAGAGCATGTCGTGGACGTTTTATTTTGCTATGTTAAATGTAATAACAGTGACTAAGAACTGATACTATAATCGCAGTTTACGTATTATTTTATATATTTGTTCTTCACTGTGACTGTTGTCTCAGCCGCCTATAAACTATTAAATTTATTTTTACATATTGCATGCGATCAAGGACTGCGACCATGGTCGCAGTATTCACGACAGCATTTTTGTGGATGATTTTTTCCTAGGTTAAATGTAATAACGGTGACTAAGGACTGATACTATAGTCGCAGTTTACGTATGATTTTATATATTTGCTCTTCACTGTAACTGTTGTCTCAGCCGCCTATAAACTACGAATTTTTTTTACTTATTGCATGCGAAGTAGGACTGCGACTATGGTCGCAGTGTTTAAGAACAGCAGTCGCAGTTTCTAATTTGTGATATACAGTGAAATATACTGATTTGAGAGGATTGCGATCATGTTCGCAGTATTATCTGTTTATATAGTTTAATTTTGGACTGCGACCATGGTAGCTGTTTTTAACTTTATTGAATGCAAAACGATCAAACTGTTTATGACTGGACAGCGACCGTGGTCGCAGTTTCATATGTAATTATTATATGAGTACTGTGACCATTATCACAGATAAGATATAGAAATAATAACTATACGGTATACTTTATATGTACTTTAAAAATATGAAAGATTATTTTACAGATAGAAGTAAATTTTATTTATAACATAATATGGTCATAAAGAAACCTTACAAAAAAAGAGCATTAAAATCTATTAAAAGAAGACAAAATAACGTTGGATATCAGAAGATCATGAAATCCTAATCCTCGTCGTCATCACCATCATAAGCAGATTCGTCGTCTTCATTCTCCTCGTCTTCCTGTTCATCGCTTATTTCCTCATCATCTTCTCTTTTTGAGGGTTTTTTAGTTCATCGATAAACTCTCAGAATGGATCGTCTCTATCAAGCTCTTCGTCCGATCCGTATCGAGAAGAACCTATTAAAGATATGCTCAAAGGAAGCGAGCCTCCAACATCAGAGGACATGCTTTCATCAAGCATGTCTCTGTCAAGTGGCAGAGGAATAATTTCCTCCTCACTAAGCCCTATGAAAACTTCATCATCCTCATGAAGAGGAGGATCAGATAAAATATTATTTGATGTAGTGAGATAGTCAAAAGGAGTGAAGTCCAGACTGGTATCAGATTCACTAGAATACCCTGAAGAAAGAGGACCGGTGGGTGAATGATTGAAGTTAAAATCTGAGTGTTCAGAGGAAGAAGATGGGAAGACATAATTCAAGAATGAATTGTTTTCTGAAAGTTTTGAAATCAAATTGAAAAGGAAAAGCAAAAATATAGTTTTAGATGTGAGATAATATATTAGTTACAAGCACTATAAAAAGGTCAATAATGTGAATGAACATGAATAGTAATAATAATTGTTATAGGTGACGGTTGAGTATTGAAAGAAGTGGTAAAAAAATTAAATATTTAATTGAAGAGTTATGGCGGGAGAATCCGAAGAGTTCCTTTTCTTCAGAGGTTTATTACGTGAAGTACAAATTAACTTTTTATAGAATGTTTTGCTTATATTTTTAGATTACGTATGATGCACATCTTCTTTTATCGAGATTAATATTAGTGCATCTCTTTTTTCGAGACTGTTGTTGTATCACGGTAGATAAAATATTAATTACTTCATTTAATTCAGAGAAATTAATATAATATTTTATAAGATGTGATATACGCGGACTGATCTCAGGGTCGCATGGCTAATCTAATTTGTAAAATTATCAAAAATCTGTTATATAAGGCATGTGAAAAAAGATAGCGACTGTAGTCGCAGTGCTGAATGAGGTCGCAGTGCTGAACGATAACATGTTTCGTCTGTTTTTTCTGCGAATAAGGTATGCGACTAGGGTTGTAGACGTGATATAAAATTGAAAGTTATATTAAATTAAGTCTGCGACCATGATCGCAGTGATAGAAAGTTTTGTTATATTATGAATGCGACTAGTGTCGCAGTCGTCATATAAAATTGAAAGTTATATTATATTATGTCTGCGACCATGATCGCAATGTTCGAAAGTTTATTATGCTTGTTGGCCCAAAGGCCTTCCACTCTAGTTTTGATGATGATTAACTCATGTAGTTATGTGTACTAATAATCTTGTGATTTTAGTTTCAGATCATTAATCAAGATATTAGTTGGTGATTAGCTTCAACAAGATGATTTGGAAGCTTTCACACGTTGATTCAAGAGCCCGAGCGTCAAAGATCACATATAGCACTTGCTCGGTGGATCAAAGAGTTTTGGATCGAGTCGGCTTGGAGATTGCGCTCTACAAGAAGACATCGGTACCATAGTTTAGTTTTGTATTTAGATCCAAATTGTAAAGATTAGAATAGTATGATATGCTCAAGTTCACAACACACACGTTTTATGTTTAGATATTGGTTTTCGGTTTTTGGTTTAACCGATCTTGGTTTGCATGAATAGATATTATATCAAAACAAGTTTACATGGTTTAATGTATATTAGATTTGTTCTATATACATGCATGCTTCAACTACATAGAGAAACTTACTTTGATATATCTATTCATATGTTTTAGGTTTTGTGTTTTAACAAAACTTATTTTTGGAATTAAAGACAAAAACTATGATATGTATTTGTTTCATGTATATTGGATTTCTATCCATATGCATCATGCTTTAAAGTGTTTAAATAATCATGTTTTTTATTTGGAAGAGTTTTGGACAAAACGTATTTTCTATTCAAAATCCAAGTTTTAGAAAATACAGTTTTTGGTTTTTGGTAAAAAATGATAAGACACAAAAATAGTTTTAATTGCTTGATATTTGAGTCAAAACTTTTATCATATGTTTATATATCAATGCAAATTGTCAAAACTATTTTTGGGGATTTTTAAGTAGTTTACAAGAATTTATTGATATTTAATTCCTTAATTTTTCTGACCAGAACAGCCTCTGCCAGGCTAGGTCGGTAGACCCGAACGGTCGGCCACACCAAGTAGCCGGTCGACCGTTAGGGTCGACCGACGTGCACGGATACGTGCACGTTGGCTGCCCATTGGGCCGGCCGACCGCACGGTCGACCGACTGCATGCAGGCTGGTCTCTGTTTGTTTCGGTCGACCGGTAGCTGGCAACGGGCAGAATTTGACCGTTGGGCGGTCGACCGGCCGGTCGACCGGTAGCTCATTTTTGACAGTTTCTGCTGCCAACGGCTATATTTTTCTGGGGTCTATAAATACCCCATTGCAAAGAGTTTTTCTCTAAGAATTTTGGTGCGAATTTTTCTTACTCTCTGGTGTTTTCACAGCAATCAAAAGAAGTTTTTGGACTTAAATTGAACAATCTATTTGGTGTTTTTGCTAGGGTTTGGACTATCAAAGAAAAGGGTTTTTGGGAAAATATTTTGATTGAACTTCTTCATCTTGATTTCTAGTTTTCCCAAAGATTTTCTTTGTGATTTTGATTTCCATTCCATTGGTTTTCTCCACACTTGAGCTAAAGCTACTATCTCATTCTATAGGATCTTTGTGTGGGAGAAAGAGATTGTTGTGGTTGCCTTTTGGACCACTAAGTTGTAAACCCTCTATTTGCTTTGCTTTGTGCTTTTTCCTCTTGGGTAGAGGAGGTTGTTTGTGCAAGTGGTTTGTATCCCTCAAGTTATAAGGTGATCCTTGCTTAGCTTTGTGCTAATCCCTCATAGTGTGAGGTGATTGTTTGTTGGTTGGAGTTGTGCCTCAAGGAGGAGGTTGTGTTTGTAAGGAGAGGAGTTGGGTACTCCTTGTATTGTGATTGCCCCAAATCCTCGGTGGTGGTTCCCTTTGTGGGAGTCCTTTGTGGACAAGCTAGTGGATTGAAAATCCTTCGTGTGTCGAAGGCGGGGATGTAGAGCTGGGTGCTCGAACCTCGAAACATATCTTGTTGTTTGCGCTTGATCCTTTGACTCTTACTCTTACTCTCTCTCTTTACTTTGTGCATATTGCTATATCATATACTTGCTTGGTTGTGTGCATCACTTGTTGATTGCACTTGAGTGTAATTTGCAATTAGTTTTTAAATTCCGCATTTAGTTCATAGATTAGCATTATCACCTATTCACCCCCCTCTAGGTGATTTCAATTGGTATCAGAGCCTACGCTCCTGATACTTAGGTTTAACCACCTAGGAGTGAGATCTTGGTTTGCTAATCTTCATTTGCATTTTTCATTTGCACACATATAGTTGCACTCATGGGTAGCCCTCCTATGTTTGACCATTTTAGACTTGATGTTTGGAAGGCCAATATGGTTAGTCATTTAAAAAGCCTAGGACATCTAGTTTATCAAGCCTCTACTCAAGAATCATTCCCTAATAGTAGCAAACATAAAAAGGCTAATGCATTAGCACTTAGAGCACTTAGAGCATCTCTTAATGAACATCTTTTACCGGTGTTTGATCGTTATGACTCGGCTTTTGCAGTTTGGAGCATATTAACTTCTCCGAGCTACAAGGATTATCAACAAGTTGAGAAGATCTAGGAGAAACGAGTCCAAAGAGCATTGCCTCATGGTCCACGGGAAGAACTCCCTTGAGGTACAATCGGACACTCAATTAGATGATAGCTCTAGTTCCTATTGCTATGGATGTTTAGAAGTTCAATCTTTAAATTTGGAACTTGCTCAAAAGCTTGAAAATTTCTTGGAAAAACACAATCTTTTGAAAGAGGACAACCTTGTTTTGAAAAATGAATTAAAGGATTTGTGTTCTAATTTTGAATTGATTTTGCAAGAAAAGGAAGAGATTGCAAGTGAACGTGACTCACTTAAATCTCAACTTGACCTTGCCCTTAAAGAAATTGAAGATTTAAAGAGCAAAAAGGATTGTGATGATGTTATGAAAAACAATGAGATTTTATCTTCAAAATTGGATTTTACTTTTAAAGATAACCTTTCTTTGAAAAATAAAATTGATTCTATCACTAAGGAACTTGATCTCTTTTTAAAGAAAAATGAATCTTTGCAAAATGATTTAGATTCCCATGTTTGCCATGCTAGTGTAGCTTCTACTTCTTGCACACCTATTGCATGCTCAACTTTATCTTCCACTATTGAAAATGATATAAATGTTTTGAAGAGAAGTATTGAATGTTGGGCTCCACTTTGAGCCAATGCACATTGAATCATTCACGTTTGGAAACCTTGGTTCGCAAGAAACAGGTCCATCTTTGCATGCACACTCTACACGGCATACACATGCTTTCCACGGACACAACCATAACATGTATGCTCATGTGTACACATGTACACATTGTGGCCAAAAAGGTCATCTTGCTAGATTTTGTTATGATCGTATTATCATAAAAATTAGCAACTAATCTTGTTTGGGTTAGAAAAGATACTAACTCCCGTGGACCCAAAGAAAATGGGTACCAAAAACTACCTCCTTGACTTTTCATGTAGGTGGGAGCTCTCACATCACGTGAGAGTATTGGTGCCTTGAGGTGGATGCGTTCTAAGCTTAAAAGAGAACCATTTGGATACTTCACTCTCAAGGGGATTTGGTGGGAGGACCACCGTGGTTTGGAGAATTAGAGATGCACCTTCATCGTTTTTGGTATCATTCTCTAACTCCCGTTTTTATCTGCATGCTTTTCATGTTCATCTATTCATAGCATGTCTTGTTTTATTGTTCATTATGCTTATGTCATGTTGATTAGATTAGTGTTATACATGTTTAGTTACTTGAGCACCCATGTTTTATATGGATCTTATCTTTGTGTTCTCACCTTGTTTAGTACTATCATGTATGCCCTAGATCTAATGTACATACATATACATAATGATCATATGGATGTTTATGATGTTTTGTTTTGATGACTCATGTTTTATTGTTACATGATTAGTATGATATTTGCCATGTTTATTAAACTTATGCTTTATATGATTAGTTGTTGAGACACCCATGTTTAGTATGGACCCATATTTTGTGTTCTCTTTATGTTTTAGCTATCATGTTAATCATAGATCTAATGCACATGTCTTTGTCATGCTAATCATATGGTTGACTATGTTTTTTGTTTCAATAATTGTTGACCCGTTTTATGCTTCATGTTTGACTACTTGCTTGAATGATAGTTTTCATTAAGACTAGGATTTATACTTGTACAACTAGTGAGCTACAAATAGACCTTTATATATGTTTGTGCTTGAACGCTCATTTGTATCCACTTGATGTACTAGTATAGTCTAGTTTTGATGATTCATGCATTCTAACTTGTATTCCTCATTTTGGATATGTTTTTATGATCATGTGTTTTAACTTCATGTATATGTCTACCTTGTCCAAACTATTGATTATACATGTACATCCTTGAGCCACATCCCTTCATGCATATACTTTTGTGGACTCATTGTGTTTAGGATATGTATGTATACTTTAGTTTGTACATGACATACATATGCCTTGAAGTTTAAATCGTTGGATGAATTTCATGTTTGCTAGGTGATTTCACATTTATGATGAATTTCATGTTTTTAAGATGATTTCAATTGGTGATTTTCATGATTTTCATATTTTTTTAGGTAATTTCAATTGGAAATGAAAATTTAGTTTTTCATGTGTTAATGTTTTTAAGGAATTTCACATGAGCTTGATTGTCCATGTTGATATGTTTCTCACAACACTTGTACACTCACCTTATTAATGTTTTCTCATGACTTAGTTTTCATGAGTACAAATTGTGCTATATGGTTTTTGAGTGTTTTAGTGCCATGTGGTTTACATGTGTCTTCATTAAAATACTTTTGTTATTCCTTGTTTGAAGGATCTCATACTAGTTGATTCATATAACTAGCTGTGATATTCTTCCTTGGTAGTAGTTTTCAAACATACTATATTTATAAACCTATTTTTGAAAAACCCTACCATCAAAGGGTGGTTGGATGGGAGACCATGCTCATGTATGCTTTATTGTGAAAATCATTTTAAACTTGATCATGTATGGGAGGATAGGAAATATGAGATATACACATGATCTTATTGTTGTTTCATTTGGTATCATTGAATTCTTTCAATTGGTATCAATCTTGACATTTCTTGTATACTCATATATTTTTGTGTATGTATGATTTCATTCCAAATAGTATCAATTTCGTTTGGTATCTACTTATCATACATATATATGTTTTATTTGTGCTTATTATATTCCTATATCTTTAAGTACAAATCTTGTTTATGATGATAAGCTTGAGTTTCAACTTTGTTTCAATTGATTTAGTTTTCAATTGGTATCTTAATTCGAGCCTTATCATAGTTTCTATTGGTATTTCGTAAAGGGGGAGAAAATCTTGTATTCATCTTTCAATTGGTATTTAGCATTCCACTCCTTACTTTATGATAGAGAATAATAATTTCAATTGGCAATAATTTCAATTGGTATCAAAATCATATTTTTTATATGTTTAAATCAACTTTGGTATTAAGATCTATGTTTAAGTTCAATTTGTATCAACATTTATGTTTAGAAATTCAAAATTTGTTTCAATTGATATCAAGATTGTTTATTTACAATTGGTATGTTATTTGTACTTATCAATTGGTATCAAGATTTTTGTTTTTCTATTGATATAGTTTCATTTTTTTTGGTATCAATATGCACTTTCTTGACACATTTTTTAATTGGTATCATATTTGAGTTTAGACAAAAAGGGGAAGAACATCCCTTGATTGCTTCCTTGTTTTGAATAAAAAGAATATGTGTATTAGTTTTGTTTTGTTTTTAACCCCTTTGTTGATGATTGACAAAAAGAGGGAGAAGAATGTGAGTTTATATGCATGATTTATATGCATATATTTATGTTTTTATTCAGTTCAATTGGTATTCAAAGCATTATTTAAAACATGTTTAATTGGTATCTAGAGCATGTTTATTTGTTTAGTTAATTGGTATCTAGAACCTGTTTAGAACATGTTTATTGTTCTTGAAAATTTCATTGGTATCTTCCATTGGTTTCTAGAGCCATTTATTGTATTATGCATATGTAGGCTGTCTAAAAACCACCAAGACAAACACCAAAACGCAGAGATCCAAGATCCAGACGCAAGGCTAAATGTGACAATCAAGACGCGAAAGTCCAAACCCGCGTCTCAGTATCAAGGCGCGTTGGCCCGACGCCTGCGTCTCAGCATCAAGGCGCGTTGGCTCAACGCCCGCGTCTCAGCATCAAGGCGCGTTGGCTCAACGCCCGCGTCTCAGCATCAAGGCGCGTTGGCTCAACGCCCGCGTCTCAGCATCAAGGCGCGTTGGCTCAACGCCCGCGTCTCAGCATCAAGGCGCGTTGGCTCGACGCCCGCGTCTCAGTGACAAGGTGCCCGCACCTTGGTTGTAACCACCCCGATTATGGCGCCATCCACCGCCCATGTAGGGGGAAGTTGGCCCTCATCGTGGAGCACTTTTAGGGGGCACGATCACCCCCTAAAACCCCTATAAATAGCCCCGTTGCTATAGAGAAAGGGTCGGTCAATTTTTTAGATCGGAGAGGTCGGATTTTCGAGAAGGAAAAAAGAGGAGAGATCATCAAACAGAGAGAGAGAGAGAGCTCGACTCTTCAAGCTAACATGCTGCGTACAAGTTGCTCTTCGCCTACCTTCTCTTTTAGAGTTTTAGTGGACGGGGCTGAGTTACTCCTTCTACCTGCCAAGGAGAAGATCCCTCGACGGTACTGACGGTCATCTGGTCAACGGAGAACAAGATTCACTCTCCACCACCACACGAAGAACCAAGCACTAAACAAAGGGGGAATTCAAGATTCAATATTCTCCCTCCCTTATAACCGGAAGATTAGCCCGTTGTATTTTTCATCTGATTCAAGGAAATTTTACTCCGGTGCCCATTCCCTTTTCCGTGTCAAACAAGAGATGGCGACTCCGCTGGGGACGGCTTTCGTTACCGACGAACATGTTGTGGCGCAAGATGACGTCCACCACGAGGGAAAAATGGTCGAATCGCTCGTTGTCGAATTCGA
>JAVJIF010007311.1:0-113228 GCA_038442645.1 Agave tequilana | reverse complement strand
AAAAATGGAGTCTATATTCTAGCGAGAGGCTAATCGTAGCCACTCATGTAATGCCAAGATGTAGAGCATGAAACCCGCTCCTCAACATCAAGACAGTACTAAGGCGTGAGGATCGGGCCTGCATCCCAGTTGCACTGTAACAATCAAGACATGACTCGAAGCCTGTGTCCTTACATCAGTACAGTAACAAGACGAGAGGTCGAAACCCGCATCTCAGCTGCACTGTCATAACCAAGACGTGACTCATAGCCCGCGTCCTTACATCACTGCAGTGTTAAGACGCGAGGGTCGAAACCCGCGTTTTGACATCACTGCAATCTCAAAACGCAAAGCTTTGAAGCCCACGTCTGACAGAGTACGAAACCCGCGTCTAGCAAGGTTCAGAGTTAGCATCTAAAACGTGAGGCTCGAAGCCCGCGTTCTGACTACAGAGAAGCCCTGCATCTCAGTTATAACTGCCCTCATTACTGGGTCAATTACTGCCGGTATGATGAGGAGTTAACCCCTTTATGAAGGGTTTTAGGGGACAGTTTTACTTTCTAAAACCCCTATAATAGCTAAGTTTGCTACTGAAGAGGGGTCAAAATTATTGGTCGAAAGTTTTGGAAAACCAGAATCTCTAGCTGAGGATACAAAGAGTTCAACTCTTCTAACAACTTGCAGAGTACAAGTTTGTCTTGCCTCAAGTCTCTTTGAGATTTTATTGGACAAGAGCTGTGTTACTCCATCCATAGTCCGAGAGAAGATTCCCAGAAGATTGTGACTTTCACCCAGTCAACGAAAAACAAGACTCACTTTCTACCGCCACATCAAGAACCCAGCATTAAACAAAGAGAAGATTTGAGCTTGAACATCTTCTCTCTTGTAATTGAAAATTTTGAGGTTGTTGTAATCTTTCATTGATTCAGAAATTTTATTACGATCTCTAAATTTTTCCTGGACCAAACAATATGATATATGTTTGTGATATCCGGTAGATGAATATGATTGTTTTATGACATTCAATATATGGATATATTTGTTGTGTGTTTCATTATGTATGAACATACTATTATAAATGGTACTATCATGAATGGTATGTGATATCTGCGTGTTTTGCATTTTGTATTTATATGGTAGAAAAATAATGAACTGTAAACCAATATAAAGTAAATAAGATTGTATTTCTGAGAGATATGATTTGACCATAAATCATATGTAAAAATAAATGTGTTATGAGCAGAATATAAGTAAATACTAATATGTATGTGATTGGTGAATCACCTGGTGAATATAAGAGATTGACAATCATTTAGATGTTATATAACATAAGATATAATATGTTGAATATTAAGGCAACTGTGTCTAGAAGAGTGCAAAGAACAAGTATCAGATAAAAAAAAAATCAGTAACCTATTAAACTGCACTACCCATCATAAGTAGGAAGACAATTGAGATTATTCTTGAACTTTTCAACTGCAACATTACTTGATTTATAATGGTAATAAAATGCTTACTTTGATTTGAATGACTTCACTCACTGAGCTGTTAAGCTCAACCCCTCAAATTAATTATCTTTCATGTAAAGACTTTAATGAAAGGCCTGACTTACGGTCATCTAGCGTGAATACTAGTAGAACATGGAGTATCGCTCGTGTGAGTCCACTAAATTGATGGTGTAATTTGTACTTATGTTGTTTGTACGTGTAAGTTATATGCTTAATGTTAGTATGTAGAATTGATAGTCGAATTTGATTAATTGGAGATTCTATTATCTTAACTAGTATATTGATATTCTAAGCATGGACTTGAAATGTAATTGCGTATGTAACTATAAACTTGATTTTTGACCACGATTCCTTGATGTAAGTAATGTATATATTAGTTCTGGTTTCACCTTATTTTGGCTTAGATCGATCATGAGGAATTGTGAGCCGAAAGGAGTACTCTAGAGTTTATTAATTAATTATTGAGATTTAATATTATTGAGTTGCTGTAATTTAAAATTTGAAATTAATAAGTAGGCGTGAAATCTGAGATATTGTATCAGGGCAGACTCCGCATTAGAGGAGATGTTGTCAAAATATTCGGCCTTATCTGATTGATTAAGTATTACAATAATGATTATGATAATTTGGTGATTAAATCTGAGATCGTTACATATAACCTCAACATAAAACTCAACATAAACTACCTGTAACTTGTTTTACTATACCATCTTGTTTGTCCTCACATGAACCTCCATACACTAGTATTGATCTTCATTATATTAATGTAACTAACCTCTGTAACTTTAGTTTGAAATTCATCTTACAATTGCACGTGGGGGAAGTATCACACCATCCGAGCTAAGTCAACTCTTTGAAAATTGAATTTGAAAACTTGACATTAAAATTTAGGGCAAATTATAGAAAGCACCCTACATTTTCAGGAGCTTAACACTTTACCCCGCCTTGAACTAAGAAAATCACCACTTTACCCTTGAGAGTAACTTTCCTCATGTTTTTTGTTAAATGAGTCACTTGAATATCACAAGACCAAATTAATCTCCTTAATTTATTCAGTGGTTTTTTAAATTAAAATATTATTAATTTCAGATTTTCATCTACTTATCTTCTTTAAAAAAATATAGTTAAATTAAGATGATGGTGATAGTAGAGAAAATGAAAGAAGGATTGGTTGTTGGTGGAAAAGAGGAGGATATAAAAGAGGTCCGGACTAGAGTTTGAGTTAAATTGAAATGAAATTTTGAGTTGGATGATGTAGGTGAAGATATGTGGTGATGGTAAAAGAGATGAAGACGTTGATGATGGTGGGTTTGGAAAGAGAGGAGAAAGGTAGTGGTTGTGGCAGTGAGGGAGGAGGAGGAGGAGATGGTAGTATTGGGTTTGAAAAAGAGGAGGAGATAGCGGTGGTTGAAGAAAAGATGATAATGGTAGGATCAAAGAGGAAAGGAAGGGAAGGAGGTGATGGTGGCAGAGAAGGATGTGGTGGTGGTGGATTTGAGGAGGAGGATAAGGTGGTGGTGATGGAGGAAGAGATGGTGGTATTGGATTTTTAAACAAACAAAATTAACTAAATTAGATTTTTGTTAAATTGAATTAATAAATAATTCTAAACACAACTTTAACTATTAATAAAATAAATAGGAGTAGTGAGAGTAAATAAGGCTAGGAGATATTAAGGGCTCATGATCCCACCTTGACGGAAAATGTAACAGGAGTTACTCTCATGGGGGATAAAGTGACAGATTTTATAATTCAGAGGGGGTAAAGTGCCAGACCCCGATAATAGAGGAGCGTGTTTTGCAATTTACTCTAAAATTTGTGCTTTCCTCACACTTTCATGATTCTAGAGTAGGATTATAAATATGGATAACATCATTCTATTTCCTCTTCAATACATCAACTATATGGCCCAAGAAGGGAAAAAAAACAAAATAATACAAAAAGTTATAATATTCCAAAGGAATAAACTTTCAGATGGGCTAACCCCCTCTAGAAAAACAAAACCAGATAACACCCAAATCACTGATAGTAATTGGCATTGATGTCAGGGCGAGATAGGATGGTGGACAATATGTCCATGTTTCAATCGCAATGAATTTCAGTTTGGTCCCCAAGAAACAAGATTAGGATTTTTATCAAACTGATCAAAGGGAGGTTTTCTCCTCTGACTTCTTCACGAATTTTGTCCATCCATATGTCCGTCTCTATCTTCAGTAGAGAGATTCCCTCTTCCTATTTTAACAAATCAGTGTTATGATACCAATTGTTACTCCCGGGATCGATGTTTATGGAACTTGACAATATGACGATACTTGCAAAAATTATTGTAAAGCAAACTAGCAATAAGAAATAATATTAATATTTAACGTTGTTTGGCTTGAACTTGGAGAACTTGAGAGAGATTTATTAATAAGTATAATACAAAGATATCTAACCTTCCTCTTGATCCCACAAGAGTATTCACATTTTCCTTGAATCTAGACCTACATTACAAGAGTATACCTTCTCTATATGCACCTTCACACTGCTCCTCTCTTTCTCGGTTACTTCTGATCTCCTTTGCTTGAGATTGATTTACAATGCTAGGTTACAACCTTTAATTTTATAAGATTTTATAATACAACTCCTATTTAGATTATGAAATCATCTTAGCCATTGGATGCTTGAAGAATCTTGATCAATCCTATTTGAAGTTGATCTTCTTGATCTAGAGGAATTCTAAATCCTTCAATCTTTAGAAACAAACCTTCATTGAATTGAATCTGGATCCTATTTGTACTCCTCCAAAATAGAAACCTCGTAAGCGCCTAAAAGAAACTGCTCCACCTTGATTTGCTTCTTCTGCTTCAAGCCATCATTTTTTCCAACTTAATTGAATTTTTTTGGACTATCATCTCGTCTTGAAAATAAGATAAAATCCTTATAACCTCCACCTTGACTTGCTTTTTAAGCTTTAGTAAAAACCTTGAGATTTTGGAGTACTGTCTTAATTCTTTCCTTAGTTGTATCTATACTGTGAAGCCTTTAACTGTTGCCCCCTCTCCCTGGTGCCTTTGGCGGATTTACTGCCATGGCTTACCTGAATGCACCTTTTTTCCTTATAATACTTTGATCTAGTTCACGTCCCGTTGCAGTGCCTTGAAACTCCACCTCGCGATGAATTCCTTTCCAAGTTTATCCCTAAAACTCCACCTTGAACTGAGTTTTCTTCCTTCAGCTTACATAACCCTCCACACTTCTTTCCTTCCAGGATTACCCTATCTCCTTGGCTAACTGAGACGATGCCTTGATGCACTTGGATCCGGCATCCTTCTTCGTTGAGCACCCTTATAGATATTAGATTGTACCGTGCCTCCAGGACATACCAGACTGCCTTTAGAGAACGCACCATCTCTCTCTTTCTGTAACTGATCAGTTACTAATATCGCATCATTTATTATCACATTTCCATATCTATTTCATAATAATCTGCTATTTAATCCTAATTATTTTCTAAATTTGTGCAAGCCTTGTTAATAAAGAAGGAGAAAAATGAGCTTAAAAGCCCACTTAAATTCAGATTTATATGAGTTTAAAATAAAATCAAGGATTGGGACAGAGATTTAAGGGGATAAGTGCAGATCAGAGCAAATCAGAGGAGATAACACCAAATAAAAACTAGTTAATTTGGATTTCTATAGATCCATTTGGTTAGCTGAAGAATCAACGAAGATCACATCAAATCCATATCCCAAATTGAAAATCGATTTGAAAATAAAAGTGTACCTACAATCAACGGACCACGCCCCCCCAGATCTGACCAACTGGCTAGATTCTAGCCGTGTAAATGAGGCAAAGTCATGTTTGCGTGGCTCTGTTGAGGTTGTTGGGGGAGCGTTTTCTCCCCCTATCTTTTTACGCTTTCTCCCTTCCATTTCAGCTATAAATACTGTACACTTCGAAGGCAAATGAGCACCACTCTAGCAGAGAGTCTACATTAGGCTTTTTGTTTAGTTCCAACTTAGATTTATTTTTATTTATATAATTTTCTATTTTTTTATGTAAAGTTAGGTTAGAGAAGAGATTCATGATAGAATGAGAGGAAGAGTTGTATTGAGAGTGACACCTATGTAATTTTTTGTCTTTTCTTTCATTGTTTTTCAATCGAATCTAAAGTTTAACTTTTTTCTTCTTCTTATTTTTGCTTTAATTTCCTCTGAGGTGGCTTGTAATCTAAGTGAATCTTATAGCCTCGAATCTTCCTTGCCCTTGCAAGTGCCACTGATAGCTTAGGGTGATGATATCTATTTCAAAGTGTGTAATAGTTTAGTAATCTTTTTCTACTTGTACTTTCTTTTGTTAGACTGATTTGGAATGGAGAAAGATCCTATATGCTATGCTGTAATCGCCTTCAAGCCAAGGTAAGTCACTACAACGGATCCAGGGTAAAGCAAACACCGAAGAGGTACGTAAGTTTTCTTATTTTTCTTTTTTTATTTCTTAGTTTAAGAAACACATTTTAAACAACTCTTTTCCTTACTCCTTTCATTTTTTATTTATTTTTGACTTAGTTCTTTCAACTATTAAACTCACACCATCTTCTTCTTCTTCTCCTCCTCTTCTAATATTAACACTTTTTTCTTTCAAAAACTAAAAATAAATATTTTAACCAGTATTAATAACTTAGAAAGACTTACCTAAACGCTTCTACCACAATCTCTCCATGTGGATCATGACCCGCATAACCACTTGCTATAGCGGAAGTATTGAGTAACTTAGCACTTTCTATCTCTTGAGCAACTTAGCACTTTTTATCTCTTATTTCTTGACTGTATATTTCCTATCAGATTTGATTAAGTTTTGGCCCTATCGCCGGGGAAGGATGGTAAGTTTCTTTTTAAATTTACTAACAGCTAATGTATCTTCTCTATTTTAGTGTGCAGGTGCTGATTTCAGGAAACAAACTGCTGCATAATACATATAAGAAGCTCTAGAACTCTGCTCTTAAAAATAAAGCCCAGAAGCTCTCTGCTTTGCCGCTCAAACAACGACAAAAGCCGCATTTGCATGACAGTCAGAGTGAATTACTCACTATGTTTTGTTGCAGGTGTTGGCCAAAAGGTACACTCACTGGTTTTGTGTTTTGATGATAACAGCATATATAGTTATTTAGTACTAATCAAGTTCAAGTATTTTTAGTGTGTTTTAGGGTTCAAGAAGATCTAACAGGTTTCTTCCTCTAAAGGAAGGTGTTGATGGCTCAAGGATACTTAAGTAACGGGATTAAAGCTCAAAGCACTTAATGTCGCTATCAGAGAAGACCATTTGAAGATTCTTGTAGTCGATTAGAATCTTGTAAGAATCTAGTTTGTTAAAGAGTAGAATATAGATTTAATACTCAAATATACACACACAAAAATGCACATTTTCAAAATTATAGTTTATTTTGTTTTGGTATTTTTGACATGCTTGGTTTTGATACTTATTCCACATTTTCTTAAAAATTTATATCTCAGTTTAGAACTTATATCTCCTTGCTATACATGTCTTTACCCTTTTCAAAACCTATAAAATTATTTAAATTTTTTTATTTTCAAAACTGATCTTTGGTTCAGGTTTTCGCCTATGTCGGTCGACCGGGCGATCGACCGTGCCTATTACAGGCCAGAACGGTCAACCGCACGGTCAACTTGACCTCTGGCAGAGGGGTGTGCATGTTGATGCACATTCCCGATCGACCGATCGATCGATCGTTCCCCCTGCGGTCGACTGATGTATCGGCCGACTATAATGTATTTGGTCTAGATTAAACCGGTCGATCAGGCGGTCGACCGAGAGCGCCAACGGTCAAATTTTTTAAAATGGCCGGTCGACCAGATGGTCGACTGATGCACTACCAGAAAGGCAGTAACGGCCAGATTTCAACTTTTGTATTTTTTACATGTTTTTAAAACATGAAGATTTGAATTCTGAGGGTCAAATTCTTCCCTTTATGACCTGGTAAACAATTCTAAATATGTTTTATTATAGCCTATATATATAGGGTAATTGGGATTGAGTTTATACTACAATAAATTCGATTAAAAATCAAGTTTTTGCTTTCAAAGAGAAAAAGTTTTGAAAGTTTTCTTTTGTGCTTTCAATTTCAAAGTTTTAGTTGAGTTTTCTACTCTTAAAATCTCTCTATTCTGATTTTCACTCTCACATACATCCTTGAGCTTCCAATCTACTTTTTACTTTATAAGGATTTGTAAGAGAGTTGTAAGAGAGTGTTTGTGATCTCTTGATCACCAGCGCCTGTGATCTCAATTGGCTTTATGCTACCTCTGGTAAAGAGGATTGGTTGGAGAATTGTGTACTCAGAGTGGTTGTAATTTTCTTGTTGCAAGGTCCCTTTATGGAAGATCAAATAGTGGATAGTGAAATCCTTCACAGTGGTAAAGACGGGGACGTAGAGCAGTGGCTTAAACTCGAAACAAATATTTCTTGTTTGTGATTGCCTAATTGTCTCTATTTTATTTACTTGTTTATCATTCATTCATTTTTGTCGATCAATACTCACCTCAACAAGATAGTAATTGAGCACCTCACTCTTATCTAAAGGAATCACAAGGAGAAGTTCAGAGCCCTTCACGGGAAATTCGGCTTCAATTATTATTTTGAGTGATCGGTTTGCATTATACATTATAAATTGTTTAGAATATGCATTTGACTAGTAATACACCTATTCACTCCCTTCTAGGTGTAATTTCAATTGGTATCAGAGCTTTGGTCTCTAGAATTTAGCTTAACCACCTTAGAGAGATCCTATTTGTTAATCATTTCATTATTATCTTCATTCTCATCCACTATAGTAAAGATGGCCGAAGGTATTAAGGTCCTCCCAACTTTGATGACCTTAACTTTTCATATGAATGGTTAAGATGACCGTGTTTTTTGCAATTCCTAGGAAGCCGGGTTGCAAATGCAGTGATTAAACTCTTTAGTGTACCCGCTGGTGATAAGGACACTTGGTTCGACATTGTCACCAAGGAATTTGATGCCAATACAAAGATACTATGCATTGCTTTAAGCCTTGAACGATGATGACATTGTTGGCCCAGAGGCCCTTCACCTTAGTTTTGATGATGACTAACTTATGAAGATTAATTTGCTAATGATCTTGTATTTAATAAGTTTTAGATATTGATCAAGTCTTAGTAGGTGTTTAGCTTCAACAAAGAATTCAAAATCAATTTTAGAGCTAACACATAGATTCAAGAGCTCGCGCATCAAGATCGCATCTAGTACTCGGAAGGAGTCAAGCTCTTTGAATCGTGTTTGGATCGAGTTGTCTTGGAGATGAAGATCGACGAAAAGACTTCAGTTAGGTTTGTTTTAGTTTATATTTAGATCTTGTGTAAGGATAGTTAGCTTTGATATGCTCAAGTATTCACACACTCACAAAAGTTCAAAAGTTTATTGATTTCGGTTTAACCGTTTTGGATTTTCAAGACCATATATCTAGTTTTCATAAATAGATAGAATCAAAACAAGTTTTACTTAGTTTATATGTATGTTTAATTTCATCCATATATATTTGTTTCATATTGTCTAAAAATATTTCGAGGTTCGAGCCACTGCTCTACGTTCCCGCCTTCACACAGAATGATTTTCACTATATCGTCCACACAGGACTTCCCACACAGGGAACCTCTACTGAGAATTTGGGTAATACAACTTTGGAATACACAACTCCTCTCTCCAACAAATACAACCTCTACACAAGAGGCAAGGCACAACAACTATCACCTCTACATGAGGGATGGGCACTTTGCCAAAACAACAATCACCTCACACTAGAGGGATAAGGCTCAAAGCTAACCAACCACAATCACCTCTACACTTAGAGGGCAACTCAACCTCCACAATCACCTCTCACTAGAGGGATTTACAAAGTAAAGAAGGTGTATAACTCTTGGTGGTCTCCACAACCACAAACCAATTTTTCTCACAAAACAAGATCCTAATAGATAAGATAGATAAGATAGCTCAAGTGTGAGAAAATAAAGAGTTTGGAAAACAAAATCACAAAGAAAAACTCTTGGAAAAACTTCTAAATAGCTATTGAAATGAAGAACAAAAACTAATTCCCAAAGACTCTATTTTTCTTTGATTTTTCCAACCCTTTAAAAACAAATAAAGATGAAATCTTTAAGCCTAAAACTCTTTAAAAATTTTCTGTAAAACACTTGTAAAGATGGAAAACTTTCTCTTCTAAAATCTTACTAAAACAACTCAAGAGGATGGGTATTTCTAACCCACCAAAAATCTGCCCGTTTGCAGTCTGGAAAAGGCAGAATTGCCCTTCCGGTCGACGCCCGATCGACCAGCCAACGGTCATTTTTATGATCGTTGAGCCACCCGGTCGGCCGCCCGGTCGACCGAGACTGGATATAGAGAGCAGCAGCTCTCTGCCGGTCGATCGACCGGTCGACCTGGGCCATTTCCAGAGAGCATCTGCTCTCTGGACAGTCGACTGCCCGGTTGACCGACCACCAGCCCAAGCTGCCGTGCACGTCTGTGCACATCGACCGACCGGACCGGTCAACCGACTTCTGCAGCAGTCGACCGTTCGGTCGACCGGCAGAAGGCCAGGTCCAGCTTATATAGGATTAAAAACTTGTCTTTTTGCCTTCTAAAAAATCCCATAAAATACAAATAAATTTCACAAAAATAAGTTCTTTTAAGATCTTTGAAATACAAATATGTGTGACAAAAATTTAACACATATTATAAACAATTTGAACCATTTTTGTGATATTGAATTTTAGCCTTTAAACGAAAACCGTATTTTCCAAAACTTGGATTTTGAAATGAAAACCGTTTTCTCCAAAACTTGTCTAGAAATAAAAACATGATATTGAAACAACTTTGAAGCATATTGTATATGGATAGAATCCAATATACATACAAGATATATATCTATGTTTTTGACATGAAATCCAATATCGGTTAAATCGAAAACCAAAAACCAATAAACTGAAAACTTTTGTGTGTGTATGAACTTGAGCATATCAACACTATCTAATCTTTACACAAGATTTAAACAAACTAAACAAATACAAACGAAGTCTTCTTGTAGAACTCTTTCTCCAAGTCGGCTCGATCTAAACACGATCCAACGAGCTTGACTCTAACCGAGTACTAGATGCGATCTTGACAATCGAGCTCTTGAATCAACATGTGAAAGTTTCAAAACTCTTTTGTTGAAGCTAATCACCTACTAATATCTTGATCAAATATCTGAAACTAAATATCACAAGATTATTAGTAACTATAACTACATGAGTTAATCATCATCAAAACTAGAGTGATGGGCCTCTGGGTAAACAATCTCCCCTTTTTTGATGATGACAAAACTCATGGAGTTATATATGCATGGATTAAAGTTAAGCTTCATAGAAGCTCCCCCTTAACTCATGCATAGCAATAAATAATAAAGATATGTATGTATGCATAAAACAAAGAATACATATTAACATATATACTTGATACCAATTGGAAAAAAAATAATCATGCATATAGATGACATAAGTATGCATATATAAAACTCAAATTTCTCTTCCCCCTTTTTGTTTTATCAAATCATCATATGCATAAACTCCAAATTTCTTATGCATATATAAAACTCCAAATTTCTTATGCATATATAAAACCTCCAAATTTCTCTCCCCCTTTTTGTCAAATCATCAACAAAGGGGCATAAATAAACTCAAAAACCATTTTCTTTCTCTTTTGGTCAAATCAAACAAGAATAGTGTATATGCGATATACATTCATGAAGAGGAGAGACGTAAAGTTAACTCCCCCTGTATACATGCATTATATGAAAAGAGATGCCTAAACCCTAATCCACATAACACATAGTATACAATGCATAAAAGGAGATGTGAAGCTCCCTCTACACACATGTACTACATACCAAGAAAGGTCAATCACTTCAATATGACATACACTCAACACGAATCTATATAAAGAGAAGATGTTAAGCTTCCCTTGCATATAAGTAATACAAATCAAAATAATGTGATACCAATTGAAAAATATATCAATTTATGATAAAGGTATACATCGAAACATTATGATACCAATTTATGATACCAATTGAAAATAAATAAAACATTTTTAAGATATCAATTGAAAGTAACAAAATTTTAAGATACTAAAAGTACGAATTGAAAATATCTTGAAACTAATTTAAAAATCTTGTAAATCTTGATATCAATATAAACTGAGACATTGTATACTTTTGATACCAATTTAAATATCTAATTGTAGATCTTGATACCATTTTAAAGAATATATATATTGTAAGTTTTGATACCAATAGTAAGTAAAAACAAAATGTTTAGGTAAACACACTCATTTCAAATTTCAATATAGATACCAATTAAAATGAATGATAACAATATACCAATTAAAAAACACGAACCAACCTTTTTGGTTAAAAATTAAATTATTTTGCAATAAAGATACCAAATAGAGAATAATATCAATTTAAGATTCTTAATACAATTATTGAAAATGTTAGCTTATATCAATTGAAAATATTTTTCATTAGGAGCATAGGATACCATTGAAAAGCAAGATATCAATTGAATAATATCATTTTTTAACATAAAGAGTGGGAGTCAGATACCAATTGAAAACAAAACCGATTGAAAGTAAAACATGAATTTTTCTCGCCCTTTATGAAATACAAATGAAAACAATGCATAAGCTTGTATAAAATACCATTGAAAAATAATTGTCATTAAGGACAAAATTAAAGTTAGTATAACATAATTTATTTTTAAGATATAAAAATATTGTAAGGACAATCAAATCACATATATATGTATGAAAAATTAAATACCAATCGAAATTGATACTATTTGAAATTGAAGGCATACATAAATAGAAAACACAAATATAAGTATACAACGAATATCAATTGTGATACCAATTGAAAAATATGAGGATCAAGAGTATAACTCATACCTACCACCTATTCAGATTTTCAATTAGGCATACAAGGCATGGTCGCCCATCCAACCACCCTTTGACGGTAGGGGTTTTCAAAAATAAGTTTGAAAATAATTTAGCATAATTGAAAATTCTACCACGTGAAGAATAAGAACTAGTTTTAGGATAATTTTGAAAACTAGTACGAAATCCTTCAAGTAAGGAATAAAACAAGAATATATTCCATGAAAAATGTAAGTCACACGATCATCAACATTCAAAATCTATAAAGCACATACAAAGCTCATGAAAACAAAAATCATGAGTAAACAAGAATAATGTGAGTGTAAGAATCATGTAATCCACATCATGGAGATAGGCAATGAAACTCAATGAAATTTCTTCATAAATATGAAAATCATCAAAACTAAATAGGCTTCAAGGTATATATATGTTTAGTCTAAACTAAAAGTATACATATATATCCCAAACACAAATGAGTCCATGATAGATTTGCATGAAAAAAAGTGACTCAAGGGTATACATGTATATCTAAAGTTTTGACAAAATTAACATATACATGAAGTTAAATATTTTTTTATTTAAACATGTCCAAAAATAGGGAATACAAGTTAAAATGCACAAATAATCAAAATTAGGCTATACTAGTACATCTAATGGATGCAAATGAGCAATTAAGTACGAACATATAAAAATCAAATGTGGCTCATTAGTTGTACAAGTATATACACAAGTTTTAATGAATGCTACATCCAAACATGTAATTAAAACATGAAGTGCGAAAAATCTTAAATAAAACTATATGATCATTAGACTAAATGCACATGTTTTAGAGTTATGATACACAATAGCTAAACTAAAGTGAGAACACAAAGTAATGCTCCATAAATATGGGTGTATCTCAAATACTACATATGTATATCAGAAGTCTAATTATCATGGCATTTAACATAATAATCATGAAAAATCAAAACATATTAAAAATCAACAATATAAAAGCATGTAAACTAAATGGGAGTTAGAGATAGTTACAAAACACCATTAGGGCACATCTTTAGTTCTCCAAAGCATGGTGGTCCTCCCACCAAACTCCCCTTGAAAGTGATGCATCCAAAATTGTCACAGTTTAGCTCTGAACGCATTTCCTCAAGACACCAATACCTCTCACGTCATGTGAGAGCCACACCTACATAAAATAAAATAGGAGTGACTTTTGGTACCCATACCTTATGGTTCCATGGGGGTTAGCACTTTTCCTAACCCAAACAAATTTATTTGCAAAATTTACATTATGATCTATCATAACAACAAACTTTGTAAGGTGGCCCTTACATTCACAATGTGTACAAGTGTACACATGAGCATACATGGTGTCATGTGTGTGAGCATGAGGAGCATGTGTATGCCGTGTATGGTGTGTATGCATGTGAGGAGCATGTTTCTTACGAAACATGGATTCCAACCGTGTGTGATTCATGGCACATTGGCTCAAAGTGGAGCCCAAACAATTAACACTTTTCTTTAATACACAAATATCATTTTTATACTTGAAGATAAAGTGGAGCATGCAATAGGTATACTAGATGGTGAAGCTATACTAGCATGGCAAACATGAGATGATAAATCATTTTTCAAAGACTTATTTTCATTAGAAATCGAATCCAATTCCTTTGAAATAGAAAAATTTTATTTTCCAAAGAATCATTTTATTTTAAAATAAAAACAAGTTTTGAAGATAGAACTTTATTTTTCTTCAAGACTTCATCACAAGTATTTTTATTTTTCAAAATTTTACTTTCATTGAGAGCAAGTTCAAGTTGGGATTTCAAAGAGTCTCTTTCATTTGAAATCTCATCCCTCTCTTGCAAAGCCATGTTAAGTTTTGAAAATAAATCCTTATTCTCTTCTTTTAGTTTAAAAGTTTTTTTTTTCAAGAGTTGGTATTTTTGTAAAAAGTTTTTCCAAACAATGGATAGTTCTTCATTTAAAGCATCGGCATCAATATAATCATCACTGGAAGAACTAGCACTATCATCTAGTTGAGTTTTCGAATTTACTTTAAGGGAGTCATTCCCTTGGACCATGTAGCAAGCTTGTTCGAATTCATCCTCACTAGATTCCTTCTTCACAGTATTTGGCGTTTGAAGCTTTGGAGAGGTCAAGGTATTCCACACTACAATGGCAGAATCACAATGAGAAATCATAGACAAATATTCTTTGCTTAGTGTGTGCCTAAGTGCCTCAAGGGCTTGCTACATGGTCTAAGGGAATGACTCCCTTGAGGTTAAACCTAATATCAGGAGCGTAGGCTCTGATACCAATTGCAAGTACACCTAGAGGGGGTGAATAGGTGTAAGGCTAATCTAATGACAAATGATATGAAATTAAAAATAAATTGCAACACACTTAGTGTAGCCAAAGAGTGCAGCCGAATTCCCGGTGAAGGGCTCTGGACTATCTCCTCTAAATTCCTCTAAATAAGAGTTGAGGTGCTATTTGAAACTCTCTTGGTTGAACACAAGTATGGGCACACACACAGCATACCAAGCATATAAGTATGATATGAACAATATGAAATAATGCAAGGTACAATATAAGAGAGAGAGTTTAGAGAGTGGATCAAACGCAAACACCAAGATATGTTTCGAGATTCGAGCCACTGCTCTACGTCATCGCCTTCACACAGAAGGATTTCCACTATATCGTCTACATAGGACTTCCACTCAGGGAACCTCCACTGAGGATTTGGGTAATAGAACTTTAGAGTACACAACTCCTCTCTCTAGCAAATACAACCTCTACACAAGAGGCAAGGTACAACAACTATCACCTCTACACTTAGAGGGATGGGCACTTAGCCAAAACAACAATCACCTCACACTAGAGGGATAAGGCTCAAAGCCAACCAACCATAATCACCTCTACACTTAAAGGGATACCTACTCAACCTCCACAATCACCTCTCACTAGAGGGATATCACAAAGTAAAGAAGGTGTACAACTCTTGATGGTCTCCACAACCACAAACTAAATTTTCTCACAAAACAAGATCCTAATAGATAGGATAGATATGATAGCTCAAGTGTGAGAAAATAAAGAGTTTGGAAAATAAATCACAAAGAAAAACTCTTGAGAAAACTTCTAGCTAGCATAGAAATGAAGAACAAAAACCAATTCCCAAAGACTCTATTTTTCTTTGATTTTTCTAACCCTTTAAAAATAAATAAAGATGAAATCATTAAGCTCAAAACTCTTTAAAAACATTGCTGTAAAACACTTATAAAGATGGGAAATTTTCTCTTCTAAAATCTTAGCTAAAACAGCTCAAGAGGATGGGTATTTATAACCAACAAAAATCTGCCCGTTGGCAGTCTGGAAAGGGCAGAATTGCCTTTCCGGTCGACCGGCCGGTCGACTGACCAACGGTCATTTTTATGACCGTTGAGCCACTGGTCGACCGCCCGATCAACCGGGACTGGATACAGAGAGCAGCAACTCTCTTGCCGGTCGACTTGCCGGTCGACCGGGCCATTTCCAGAGAGCAGAGCTCTCTGGACGGTCGACTACCCGTCGGCCGGTCCACCAGCCCAAGCTGCCGTGCACGTCTGTGCACGTCGGTCGACCAGACTGGTCGATCGACTTCTGCAACGGTCGACCGTCTGGTCGACCGGCAGAAGGCCAGGTCCAGCTTATATAGGGATTAAAAACTTATCTTTTTGCCTTCTAAAAAAATCCCATAAAATACATATAAATTCCACAAAAATAAGTTATTTTAAGATCTTTGAAATACAAATATGCGTGACAAAAATTTAACACATATTATAAACAATTTGAACCATTTTTTGATATTGAATTTTATCCTTTAAACGAAAACCGTATTTTCCAAAACTTGAATTTGAAATGGTAAACCGTTTTCTCCAAACTTGTCTAGAAATAAAAACATGATATTGAAATAACTTTGAAGCATATTGTACATAGAAGAATCCAATATACATACAAGACATATATCTATGTTTTTGACATGAAATCCAATATCGGTTAAACCGAAAACCAAAAACCAATAAACTGAAAACTTTTGTGTGCGTCAACTTGAGCATATCAACACTATCTAATCTTTACACAAGATCTAAAACTAAACTAAACACAAACCGAAATCTTCTTGTAGAACTCCTTCTCCAAGTTGACTCGATCCAAACACGATCCAACGAGCTTGACTCCAACCGAGTACTAGATGGGATCTTGACGCTCGAGCTCTTGAATCAACATATGAAAGCTCCAAAACTCTTTTATTGAAGCTAATCACCTACTAATATCTTGATTAAATATCTGAAACTAAATATCACAAGATTATTAGTAAACTATAACTATATGAGTTAATCATCATCAAAACTAGAGTGATGGGCCTCTGGGCCAACATTTATTGGTATCCCTCTAAGTGTAGAGGTGATTGTGGAGGAATTTGGTTTGGTTGGTATCCCTTTAAGTGTAGAGGTGATTGTTGGAGTGTTGGCTTTGAGCCTTATCCCTCAAGTGTGAGGTGATTGTTGTTTGGCTAAGTGCCCATCTCTCTAAGTGTAGAGGTGATAGGTTTTGTGCCTTACCTCTTGTGTAGAGGTTGTGTTTGAAAGGAGTTGTGTACTCCTAATTTGTATTACCCAACCTCAGTGGAGGTTCCCTGTGTGGGAAGTCTTGTGTGGACAATTTAGTGAAAATCCTTCTGTGTGAAGGCGGGGACGTAGAGCTGGGTGCTCGAATCTCGAAACATATCCTTGTGTTTGTGCTTGATCCACTATCTCTAACTCTCTCTCTCTCTCTCTCATATTATGCATTGCATCATATTGTTCATATCATCTATATGCTTGGTTTTGTTTGTGTGCCATACTTGTGTTCAACAAAGAGAGCTTCACATAGCACCTCAACTCTTATTTAGAGGAATTTAGAGGAGTTAGTCTAGAGCCCTTCACCGGAAATTCGGCTACACTCTTTGGTTACACTAAGTGTGTTGTAATTTAGTTTTAATTCTGCATTATTTGTCATTAGATTAGCCATACACCTATTCACCCCCTCTAAGTGTACTTACAATTGGTATCAGAGCCTATGCTCCGATATTAGGTTTAACCACCTAGGATGAGATCTTGGATTTCTAATCTATCATTTGCATTTGCACACATATAGTTTACACTCATGGATTTCATGACCCCTCCTATGTTTGATGTTTCCATCATCGATGTATGGAAGATTAGGATGAGTACTTATTTAAAAGCCCTAGGTTTGCATGTTTTCCTTGCGCTACCAAGAAATCCTATCTTGGTAATAGCAAGCATATAGAGGCCAATGCACAAGCCCTAGAGGCACTTAGGCAAGCATTAAGCAAAGATATTTATGTATGGTTTCTCATTGTGATTCCACTTTTGCAGTGTGGAACACTTTGACATCTCCCAAGCTTCAAACGCCAAAATATGTGGAGGAGGAATCTAGTGAGGATGAATCCGAACAAGCTTGCTACATGGTCCAAGGGAACGACTCCCTTGAGGTAAATTCAGAAACTCATCTAGATGATAGTGCTAGCTCTTCTAGTGATGATTATGATGGTATGGATGCCGATGCATTAAATGAAGAGCTATCTATTATTTGTGAAAATTTGCTTGAAAAATACCAAGTTTTGAAAAAGAAGAGCTTTAAATTAAATAAAAAAAATAAGGATTTGTGTTCAAACTTGAATTGATTTTGCAAGAGAAGGATGAGATTTCAAATGAAAGGGACTCATTGAAATCTCAACTTGGCCTTGCCTTAAAGGAAAATGAATTTTTGAAAAATAAAAAGATTGTGACATTGTTTTGAAGATAAATGAAGTTCTATCTTCAAAACTTGTTTTTGTTTTAAAAGAAAATGATTCTTAGAAAAGCAAAATTTTTCTACTCAAAAGAATTGGATTTAATTTCTAATGAAAATAAATCTTTGAAAAATGATATTGATTCATATGTTTGCCATGCCCCATCATCTAGTATATCTATTGCATGCTCCACTTCTTCTTCTAACATTGAAAATGATTTGAGAATGTTAAAGAAGAATGTTCATTGTTTAGGCTCCACTTTGAGCCAATGTGCCATGAACCACATACGGTTGGAATCCATGTTTCACAAAAAACATTCTCCTCCTATGCATGCACATAAATCATGGCATACACATGCTTCTCACGTTCATACACATAACACTATGTATGCTCATGTGTACACTTATACACATTGTGGACATAAGGGCCACCTTGCAAAGTTTTGTTATGATAGAGTACATAATGTAAATTTTACAAATAGATTTGTTTGGGTTAGGAAAGGTGCTAACCCCCATGGACCCAATAGAGTATGGGTACCAAAAGCCACTCCTATTTTATTTGATGTAGGTGTGGGCTCTCGCTTGACGTGAGAGTATTGGTACCTTGATAGTGGATGCGTTCCGAACTAAATGGTGACACTTTAGGATGCATCACTTTCAAGGGATGTTTGGTGGGAGAACCACCAGGGTTTGGAGACTTAGAGATTAGCCCTAATGGTTTTGGTAACTATCTCTAATTGTTATTTAGTTTACATGCTTTCATTATTGAATTTTAGCATGTTTTGATTTTTCATGGTTATTATGTTAAATGCCATGATAATTAGACTTATGATATACATATATAGTATTTGAGATACACTCATATTTGTATTTGTTGGTATCCCTCTAAGTGTAGAGGTGATTGTGGAGGAGTTTGGTTTGGTTGGTATCCCTCTAAGTGTAGATGTGATTGTGGAGGAGTTTGGTTTGGTTGGTATCCCTCTAAGTGTAGAGGTGATTGTTGGAGTGTTGGCTTTGAGCCCTATCCCTCAAGTGTGAGGTGATTGTTGTTTGGCTAAGTGCCCATCCCTCTAAGTGTAGAGGTGATAGTTATTGTGCCTTGCCTCTTGTGTAGAGGTTGTGTTTGTTAGAGAGAGGAGTTGTGTACTCCTAGTTTGTATTACCTAAGTCCTCAGTGGAGGTTCCCTGTGTGGGAAGTCCTGCGTGGACGATTTAGTGAAAATCCTTCTGCGTGAAGGCGTGGACGTGAGCTGGGTGCTCGAACCTCGAAACATATCTTTGTGTTTGCGTTTGATTCACTATCTCTAACTCTCTCTCTCTCATATTGTGTATTGCATCATATTGTTCATATCATCTATATGCTTGATTTTGTTTGTGTGCCATACTTATGTTCAACCAAGAGAGCTTTACATAGCACCTCAACTCTTATTTAGAGGAATTTAGAGGAGTTAGTCTAGAGCCCTTCCCCGAAAATTCGGCCACACTCTTTGGTTACACTAAGTGTGTTGCAATTTAGTTTAATTCCGCATTATTTGTCATTAGATTAGCCATACACCTATTCACCCCCCTCTAGGTGTACTTACATACTAATGTTTCACATGCTTATCATACACATCATGCTTTTGTATATTGTAGAGTTTATTCATGTACTTATGGTGACCGAAAGGGTCACTTAGCTAAATTTTGTTTTGATCGTATAAATACTTCTAATAATTATATTTGAGTTCAAAGTACTAACGTCATAGGACCCAAGAAAATATGGGTACCAAAATTAACAATTTTATTATTTGATGCAGGTACTCACCAAGGCTCTAAGGTGTAGGGAGCGGTGGTATCTTGATAGCGGTTGCTCAAGGCACATGACTTGGGATATCAATATTTTACAACCCTATTAAGATATCGTGAAGGTGGCACCGTCACCTTCAGATATGACTCAAAGGGTAACATTATCGGTATAGGTAACATTAAAATTGGTTCACCTTCATTGATTGAAAATGTTGTTTTAGTTGATGGTCTTAAGCATAACCTCTTGAGTATTAGTCAACTTTGTGATCGAGGCTTTAAAGTTCTTTTTGATGATTTGTCTTGTAACGTTTTAGATAGTAAAACCAATGCATGCATTCTTTCCAGATTTTGCGAAAAAATGTATATATTATTGATATGTTAAATTTAAATTACAATGCTACATATTTAAATGCTTTCAATGAGAATTCTAGGTAATAGCATAGAAGATTGGTCATGTTTCTTTTGACCATCTATCTAAAATTAACTCTAAGAAATAGGTGAAGGATATTCCTTGCTTGAAGTTTGAAAAGGACCGTATTTGTGATACGTGCCAACTTGGGAAATAAACAAAACCTCTCTCAAACCAATCAAGAATATTATGACATCTAGACCATTAGAGTTAATTCACATGAATTTATTTCGTCCTACTAAAACCAAGAGTTTAAGTGAAAACTATTTTGTTTTTGTCTTGGTTGATGATTTTTCTTATTTTAGTTGGGTTTTCTTTTTAGAACACAAAGATGAAACTTTTTCGTATTTCCATGTTTTTAGAAAGGGTTGAAAAAAGTTTTCGGTTTGTGCATAAGAAGTGATAGAGGTGGTGAATTCATTAACCGCTCTTTTATCACTTAGTGTGAAGAAAATAGAATCAGACATGAATTATCTTGTCTTAGAACTCTACAACAAAATGGAGTCGTTGAAAGGAAGTCTTCAAGAAATAGTTAGGACAATGATTAATAAATACAAAACCCCTCAATATTTATGGGCTGAGGCCGTAACACTTCATGTTACATCTCAAACAGAATTTATTTTTGTAAAATTACTTTCAAAACTTTTTTGAAAATTTACTATTTGAGAAAGCCTAATGTTTCTTACTTTAGAGTTTTTAAATGTAAATGTTTTGTTTTAAACACTAAAGATAACTTAGAAAAATTTGATGCAAAAGCTTTTGAAGCTATTTTTGTTGGTTATTCTAACACAAGTAAAGCTTATAAAATCTTTAATAAATCTACTTTGACTGTTGAAGAATGTATGCATGTTAAGTTTGAAGAATCTAATATTTTTGTTAAGACTGTTATAGAGATTGATTCTTTAGATGAAGGCATGGAGAAAATAACCTTGAAGGACTTACCAATCCAAGAAGATAAGCCAAAAGTTGATGAACCAGGTGAAGTTCAAGAGGCTGAGTGGCACCAACACAACCACTTCCAAAGGATTAGAGATATGTTACAAGTCATCCCAAGAAACTTATCATAGGTGATGTATCAAAGGGTAACTTCTCGCTCTAAACTTCATGATTTTTGTGGTCATTTTACTTTTATTTCTCATATTGAACTAAAGAACATCCTCGAAACTGAGGGCGACTCATATTGGTTGCTTGCAATGCAAGAAGAGCTCAATAAATTTGAGCGTAACAAAGTTTGGCACCTTATCCCTAGACCCCATGATAGACCAATCATTGGTACTAAATGGATTTTTAGGAATAAGTTGAATGAGTCGGGTAATGTTGTAAGGAATAATGCTAGGTTAGTGGTCCATGATTACACCCAAATTGAAGGTATGAATTTTGAGGAAACCTTTGCACCCGTATCACGGCTTGAAACCATATGAATTACACTTGCTTTTGCTTCTTTAAAGATTTCAAACTTTTTCAAATGGATATCAAAAGCGCATTTTTAAATGGTTTTATTGAAGAGAAAGTGTATGTTAAACAACTCCCCAGGTTTGTTGATCCTACACATTCGAATTTTATTTTCAAATTAGACAAAACTTTATTGGTTTAAAACAAGCTCCAAGAGCTTGGTATGAAAGGCTTTCAACTTTTATTATTTCAAATGGTTTTGTAAAAGGTAAAGTAGATACCATTTTGTTTACAAAGCATGTAGATAGTGATATCCTAATTGTTCAAATTTATGTTGATGATATTATATTTGGATCTACTAATAAAGGCTTTGTAAAGATTTTGATTTATGCATAAAGAATGAGTTTGAGATGTCTATGATGGGTGAGCTAAACTACTTTCTTGGACTCCAAATCAAGTAAAGGAGTGATTGAATTTTTATAAATCAAGCCAAGACACATGGGAACACATCAAGAAATTTGGGCTCGAAGGTGCAAAGTCAAGCAAAACTCTCATAGCTACCACAACAAAACTTGACAAGGATGAACAAGGTATAAATATAGACATTAAACTTTATAGAAGCATGATTGATAGTTTACTTTATTTAATGGCTAATAGGCTGGATATTATGTTTAGTGTATGTTTATGTGCCAGTTTCTAATCTTGTCCTAAAAAGTCCTACTTGATTACGGTAAAATGCATTATTATATATCTTAAGGACACTATTGGAATGAGTTTGTGGTATCCGAAGACTGGACAATTTTTCATGACGAGCTTTTTGGATGTTAACTATGCCGGTTATAGAGTGGATAGGAAGAGCACAAGTGAAACTTGTCAATTTCTAGGGAATTGCTTTGTTTCATGATCTTCTAAGAAACAAAATTCTATAGCCCTCTCAACCGTCGAGGCAGAATATGTTGCGGCCGGGGCTTATTGTGCACAAGTCCTTTGGATGAAACATAGTCTCCTTGACTATGATTTGCATTATGATCATATTAAAATATTTTGTGATAATACTGGTACTACTCATATGACCAAAAATGCAAATCAACATAGCAAGACAAAACACATAGCAATTCGATATCACTTTCTTAGAGATCACTGTGAGAAAGGAGATATTGAAATTGATTATGTTTCAACTGATTTTCAACTAGCAGACATTTTTACTAAGCCACTTGATTTTAACAGGTTTTCTTTCATTTGTGGTAAACTAAATATTTGCATTATAGATTCAAGAGTTTTTCCTTATTGGTATCATGAGTTTTTCTTTAAAATCTATATTTGTTTTTAAATTTATTTTTGGTTGTTGTGCTTACCCTTTTTGATGCATGACAAAAAGGGGGAGTTTTTATTGAGTATTTATATTAAGTATTTATTGGTATTAGTTTGCTCATAAGCAATTCCTTTATCATATAACTTGTCGATATACTTGTATCTTGTACTTGATAGATAAGCATAACTTGAGGGGAGCTTTTTCAGCTCTTTCCTTTCATTTCTTTTAAATAGCTTAAATGTTTTGTCATCATCAAAAAGAGGAAGATTATTTGCCCAAAGTTTACAATCACCGGTTTTATGTTTTGATGATAATAAAGTATATGTAGTTATTTAGTACTAATCAAGTTCAAGTGTTTTTAGTGTGTTTCAGGGCTCAAGAAGATCTAACAGGTTTCTTCCTCTAAAAGAAGGTGTTGTTGATGCCTCAAGGATACTCAAGTAACAGGATTGAAGCTCAAAGCACTTAACGTCGCTATCAGAGAAGCCCATTTGAAGATTCGTGTGGTCGATTAGAATCTTATAAGAATCTAGTTTGTTAAAGAGTAGAATATGGATTTGATGCTCAAAGATATACACACACAAAAATGCATGTTTTCAAAAGTATAGTTTATTTTGTATTGGTGTTTTTGACATGTTTGGTTTTGATACTCGTTTCACATTTTTTTTAAAAATTTATATCTCAATTTAGAACTTGTATTTTCTTGCTATACACCCTTTTTAAAACCCATATAAATTTATTTAAAAATTTTCTTCATTTTTAAAGTTAACCTTTGGTTCAGGTTTTGGCCTAGGTCCGTTGACCGTACCTATTACAGGCCAGAACGATCAATCGCACGGTTGACTGAGCCTCTGGCAGAGGGGTGTGCATGTTGGTGCATGTTCCCGATCGACCGATCGGTCAACCGTTCCCCCTGCGATCGACCGATGTACCAGCCGACTGTAATGTATTTGGTCTCGGTTAAAACCGATCGACCAGGTGGTCGACCGAGCGCCAATAGTCAAATTTTTTAAAATGGTTGGTCGACCGACAGACTGCCAGAAAGGCAGTAACGGCCAGATTTCAAAATTTGTATTTTAAGATGTTATTAAAACATGGAGATTTGAATTCTGAGGGTCAAATTCTTCCCTTTATAACCTGGTAAACAATTCTAAATATGTTTTTCTATATCCTATATAAAGGGTCATTAGGATTGAATTTATACTACAACAAATTCTATTGAACATCAAGTTTTTGCTTTCAAAGAGAAAAAGTTTTCAAAGTTTTCTTTTGTGCTTTCAATTTCAAAGTTTTAATTGAGTTTTCTGCTCTTAAAATCTCTCTATTCTGATTTTCACTCTCACATACATCCTTGAGTTTTCAAATTTACTTTTTACTCTATAGAAATTTGTAAGAGAGTTGTAAGAGAATGTTTGTGATATCTTGATCACCAAGAGCTTGTAATCTCAGTCGGCTTTGTACTACCTCTAGTATAGAGAATTGAGTTAGGAGTTGTGTACTCTGAGTGATTGAATTTCTTGTTGTAAGGTCCCGTTGTAGAAGATCTAATAGTGGATAGTGAAATCTTTCACAATGTGAAGGTGGGAACGTAGAGAAGTAGCTCGAACCTCGAAACAAATCTTTCTTGTTTGCGATTGCCTTATTGTCTCTATTTTATTTACTTTTTATCTTTCATTCATTTTTTGATCAATACTTATCTCAACAAGATAGCAATTGAGCACCTTAACTCTTATCTAAAGGAATCATACATTATAAATTGTTTAGAATTTGCATTTGTTAGCAATACACCTATTCACCCCCCTCTAGGTGTAATTTCAGCAGGTTGCTTGAGTTGGAAAGATTAAGTTTCTGCAGTATTTAGTTTTCCTGTTTGACATATTCTGCACATTGTGTTAATTCAACAGTAACTTATTGTTTGTAAATGCTAAAAAATATTTAGACTTACATTTAGGCAATTGTTTAATTCATTTACCTTTACATTACTGTTGAAGAGTGCTGGAGCAAATGTCCGTGTGCATATCATTTAGAATAGAAAACATTCTTGTATGATCACCTTGAGTGTTACTTACTGCTAAACATTTGTACATGCACACAAAAATGATAAAGGGCTTATCCTATAAATAAGATAAGGTGAAACGTCATTGCCCTTTCTTAGCCCGAAAATCATATCCTCACTCACTAACCCAATCCTAACTTAAAACTGAATAGATGTTGGCCCTAGGGACATCTCAGACTCATTAAGAAATTGACCTAAGGAGTAAGTAGTTAGAGTTTGACTCTAGTCAAATCAGTGTGAAAAGTTAAGAATTGAGAGGTGAAACTTCGAAGAACAGTAGTTTGATATAATTAGGCCTGTTGCTCAGGCACGGATACCTCACACTGGTCTTGCCCCTACCTGACCGATTAACTTGTGGTCAGATTTTTGTAATATACCTCCTGTGAACAGTCAACCGGTTATGAGTCTTTAGGTCTAAAGTTTACCCTAACTTAGGCTAGATTTTTCTTTCTTTTTGTTTCTTTATTTGTTTGTTTTTCTTTATTTATTTTTGTCATTTTATACGAAATGTATTATAATCACAATTTTTCCAACTTTAATAGTAATCCATATTACATCCCGACCTCTTTTGGCTCGGATATCGCCAACCCAGCATTACAAAATTTTAACCAACCAAGTTTGCCGGATATGTTTTATCTGAATCAACATATGCCCCAACCCAATATTATGAACATGATTGAAGTAATCATTACCACTCTTCATTAAGTCAGTGGGTATACAATTACCCTGAGTCTTATGGTTAACCACCTTACCAACATTTAGTTTCATATACTTCTTTTCTAGTGCAACCAATAGAGAAAAAATCGGATTTTGAAAAGAGAATGGAAGCCTTGATTAAGTCTGAAAACGATAAGATTCTAAAACTCTTGCATGAGTCTGAGTGACAAGTTTAAAACTTGACAGACTTACAATCCCATCAAAATTTCCAAATCCAAGATTTTTACTTCATTTTTTCAGGTCTCACCACAACAAGAAGAACCTTCTGACTTCGAAGAGAGAATGGAAGTCTTGGCTCAGTTTTCAAATGATTATATCCAGTCTATCGATAGGTTAGAAGTATAAATGAGTTATTTGGTCAACAAAAATAGTGATAGGAATAAGAAAATTCTACCTAACACATTATTGACCATTCCCGATTCCCCAAGCCATATTCATAGGAACCTAGAATCATGGTTTTCTGAAAATAAATTTAACCAAGATTCAATTCCACTTCAACATATTAAACTTGACAATCTCAAACTTTGAACAAATTGGTAAGTTTTCACTTCAAGAAAATTGAACTTGATTGTGAATATGATCGTGATCTCCAGTTTTGTGATTCACTTCTAAATTTCAAATCTAGTTGACTCTGATATCTTTATCCAATTTAAATCCAATTCCCGAGCCGACATTGATTCCTGTATCCATAGAGCTTGAAACTGAATCATCTATCTTGGATAGTCACATTTTATTGATGGAAAATGAATATGAAATTTCAATTTTTTGATTTAGAACCAACTTTTGAACTAAAACTGACTCTTGAACTAAAACTGACTCTTGAATCTAAACTTGATTTAATTCATATTCCCGAGTCAGTATTAGTTTCTGATCGATCACTGATACTGCATATTTATTGTCACATTCCCATATTTATTATTTAATAACCTCTGCTTTTAATCCTATTTATTGTCTAAATTATATGCAGATCTTTGCTAAAAGAGAAAGAAGAGAAACGAGCCCAGAAGCCTATTTAAATTCTGATTTAATTTAGAATTAAATTAAATCAAGGATCAGGACAACTATACAGAAGATTTAAGGGGATCAGAGCAAATCGGAGCAGATAATACAAAATAAAAATAGGTTAAATTAGGATTTATTTGTATTTATTCGGTTAGCTTGAGGAGGATCAACAGAGATATCATTAAATCCTTAGAGTAAATCAAGAAATTAATTGAACAAACAGACATATCTTGAAATCTGGAAGCTACACTCTCAGGATCTGACCTATGTGTTAGGTAATCAAAATTGTATATTTATCATCATATTTCCCTATTTATTCTTTTATAAAGCACTGCTACGTAACGTTTTATTGTTTAGCATTGTGCAGGCCTTGAGTAATTAAAGAATAAATAAATGAAGCCTAATTGAAGCTCATAAGCCCAAAAGTCCACAAGCCCACATGCATGATTTATTTTAGTAATTTAGAAGCTTCTATCTTATCTAACCTAATCTAAACTTAGATTTTAAATTATTAATTTAAAATCTAGGGGAGGAAGAGGAAGGATAAAGTGGGACTCCTAATTTCTATTCAAATCTAGAGGAGGAAGGATAAAGTGGGACTCCTAATTGCTATTCAAATCTAGAGGAGGAGAAAGATAGAACATGATGAATCATCATCCTAATTAAAGATAGAGATGGACTTCTATTTGAACCAGGTTGCTTGCACCACAAGATGAAGATAAAGGAGAGAAAATCTGAATTTAATTTGGATTTAGACTGACACTTTTTAGTATTTGAATCATAACTTTCTCTGTAAAAACTCAAATTTGATGATTCAAGATGCTCCAGAAAGAAGACTTGAAGGACTATAACACTTATGTTGATTACACTTTCCAATTCAGTCGGATGGTAAGCTATATTCAGTGATCAACATGATAACAAGTTACGGGTCAGAATTAAATTTCTACGGATAAGTCAAAACAAATTTGGAGATAAGAGGAGAATTCAAATTCAAAAATATTTTCATCCTCCTATCTCCATACTCTTCTTATCCCTCTAGTTTTCTCCTATAAATACCCCTGCAGAGCAACAGAGGAAGGGCAGCTCTCAGAAGCTCAAGTCTAGGGTTTCTTTTAGATCATCTTTCTTTTTGAATTTATTTGTATTTTTCTAGTTCTTTTTACTTTGAAGAAGAGTTGAAGAAAGGAGAAGGCTTTGTACTGAGTTGGTGACAGACTTAATAAAAGGTCATTTTTTCTTTCAATCTCTTTGCTTTTTAATTTGTGTTTCTTTTATTTTAGTTTCATCTATTTTATGCAATCTTTAAATACCATGCTAAATTCCACTATAATTATGTATAACTAATTCCTTAGTAGCTTGCTAATCTCTCCACTAACTAAAATCTAGATCTATGAAGATAAGTTGATTGAACTCTATTCATGTTAAAACCCTAGGGAAGTAAATAATAATTCTTGAAGATTAGTCATGAATTGAGTTAAACTAGGTTTAGGGTATAATATTTAATAATTATTCTTGGTTTATACTTAGATGCTTTGATGGTTTAACGTTAAGTTAAACTACTTTTCTTAAACTATACTTTGGGAGTTTGATAAACCAATGCTTAGTTTTATCTAGTGTACTGCCAACAGGATTTAATCTCCTTCTTACTTTTCTTTCTTGGATTTGAAGCAACAATCTTGGGTTAATCTTTACAGGTTCAATATGATATTTATTCTTGATAGACTAGTATTTGGTTGTGGTAGATGATTAGTTAGCTATGCTTATTCTTTCTATTTAAATCTATTTCTTACAATCAATAGCTTTTTTTCCAAGCTAATCTTAGAGAAAATCGTTCCGAAAAGCTTCTATCGCATTCCTCCCTATGGATTCGACCCGCATAGCCCTTGCTACCGCGGATATATTGTGGAAGACAGAGACACGCATCCATCCAGTTAACATCCTTCTAACCCTTAAACTATATCTCTATTTTATGCAATCAAAATTTTGGCGCCGTTGCCAAGGAGGGAACGGTACGATATTCTCTAAAAACAAAACTAATTATTTTTCTTTCTGTTTGCAGGATCTGATAACAGGACAACTAGCTGCAGCTAAGGACATACAGCTACTCTGTGCCTCTGCCCTAGAAGACAGAGCAACAGAGCCTACTAAATAGCCCCGCAAACGCGGCAATTACAACATTTCCGCGACATTAGTAGACCACTATTAATTGTTCTTTTGCAAGTTTCTGCAAATTGCAAAGTCCTCTTTACTGCTTTGATAATTTTTCTCTGTGATCACCTTGCATACTACTAATTAATTAACAGTAACCTATTAGTTGACTAATTAAAAAAATTTAGACTCTTGCATCATAGGCCCTTGTCTATTTAAATTTCTTAATTTCTGTTGAAGAGTGTTGCAGACAAGGTACGTTGGCATTGCATATAGACTAGGAAGCACCCTTGGTTGATTTACTACTTTTGAGTGAATACTTGTCTATCGCTTTACACGTACACTAAATCACTTTAAGGTTAAAATGCATAAACAAGATAAGGTGGGGACGTCATTACCCTTCCTTGGCCCACAAATCATCTCCGTTGCACTCACAACCCTAACCCTAAAATAAAAATTAACTAGACATTGGCCTTAGGTTAACTCGGACTCATTAGGAGATTGGCTGAAGGAGGAAGTTGTTCGAAATTAACTCTCGCCAAATCGCTATCTAGGAAGGGGATTAGGGGCCGAAAGCCCGAAGGTTGGTGGTTACTTAATTAAGGAACGGCATTGACGGATAACCTCCCACCAACCTTGCCACCTACCTGGCCGATTAACTTGTGGTTAAGATTGACAATATATCTCCTAAAGACAGTCTAAAGTTAGGAGTCATCTAGGTTCAGGATTACCATAGATTAGAATTTTTGATTTTTGATTTTTTTCTTTTTGATTGATTGGGTGAACATGTTTATTAACTGCGCATGTCAGCTTGATTGAGAGATCTAGTTCATTTAGGTTTAAAAAAAACCAATTCACCACTAACTACCAAAAAAAGTATCCCATGGTCTATTCTCACTCATTTGATTATGATCCATTCTATAGGCCAAACCCACCTTTCCATCCACCAACCTTTTTTTCTGAACTTTCATTACTACATTAAACCTCCCACTCATCTTTTACATCTGATCTAACCATTTGGTGCAATTACTGTCATGATCCATCTCATCCCTCGGAATAGTGTCCCTCGATAGGGTATTCGTTAGGACGAATTCAAATCAGTTTCACTCATTTCAAGGACCTACGAGCGAACCCTATCCATCACATCAATTAAAATTCAATTACAATCATAAGGATTACACACAAACTTCACACCAAATACTAATTGACAATATTTCACACTGGGCCCACCTAGAGATGATGGTTAGCGGTTGAGCAGGAGGAGGATTCATTTTTCACTCAACCTGTTCTTGATTCAAAACCAAAAATACCTATGTCAATCTAGGAACACATCAATCGAGATAGAATGAAAAAAGTCCAAAGCGAGAAACCCATATCAATTCTAGATCACATTCATCTTCATGAAGCAAATGAGTTCAATAATGTTGATAAGCCTGATGAGGAAGTATGCATATTAGACGACTATTGTCGATTTCGAGACAAACTGATTAGAGATTATTTGGCCAAATATTCACCTCGTAGGGAACAAGTTGAGTCGTATAGTGAAGATAAATGTGACGATGAATCTTTATGTTTGGATGAAGTATTTCAAGATAATTGGGATACACATACACCTCCCAAGGAGAAAGTTAAATCATATTGTGAGGATATTTGTGAAGATGTTGAGCCTCTATTTCTTGATATATTGTTTAAAGATAAATGCGATCATGGTGGTGAGAAAACGTGTGTTACGTCTAAAGTTCCTTTGAAAGAGGGAAGCTTGATTTAAGTATCTTCTCATTCAATGAACCAACTAATGATCAATCGTTTGAAAATATAACTCAAGAACCTCAAATTGACAAAAGCTTTAAAAATCTCGTCGAAGATGAACTTAACTGTTTGGATGAATCGATTAGGGATGCTTTGGTTAGTTACACACCTCCGAAAGAAATGGTTAATTCAATTTTTGAGGAGATATATGAGGATGAGCTCAAAATTCTAGGTATTCATGTTGTGTATGCCACAGAAGTATTTTTTGATGGCGATGATGAATTTATGAAGAGTGGAAGAGGGAAGAAGAGTAGGAGAAAATTGAGAAAATTGAGGAACAAATTGGAGAGGATGAACAACAAAATAACAAAAAGATTGGTCTCCCCATTGTACCCTATAAAGAGAACCCATTGAAATGATGGGAAAAGAGCTAGAGGGATGAATCCTAAAAAGATCTAGGTGAGGGAGATGCATGTGCTGTACATATATTTGTATATTATTATTTATCTCTTTTTACACTTTACTTCATGCATTCATGTATTTCATTCCTACATTGGGAATAATGCATGAGATAAATGTGGGGGAGGATACTAACTGTATGACCCGGGAAAGGAGAGGACAAGAATTGCTGTAAAAGTTTTCCTTGAATCAAATGAAAAGGATTACAACAGAAACTGTTCCTTCCGGTTACAAGGGAGGGAGAATATTGAATCTTGAATTCCCCCTTTGTTTAAGGCTGGGTTCTTCGTGTGGCGGTGGAGAGTGAATCTTGTTCTCCGTTGACCAGATGACCGTCCTTCAGGGATCTCCTCTTCGGCCGGTAGAAAGAGTGACACAGCTCTGTCTACCAAAACTCTAAAAGAGAAGGTAGGCGAAAGCTAGCTCGTACGCATCGAACTTGCTGAAGAGTTGATCTGCTTCTTCTCTCTCTCTGTCGCCCTCTGTCTCTCTTCGCCTGATTGATTCTCTCCGATCTCCCCTTCTGATTGCTGATTGCCTCGACCTCATAGTAAACGAGGCTATTTATAGAGGTCCTAGGGGTGAACGTGCCCCCTGAACACGCTCCACAATGAGGGCCAACTTCCCCGCTACATGGGCGGTAACTAACCCACGTGCCTGCTAAAGACACGCCACGATGGGGGCTGATTTCCCTTACGTGTGGGCAGTGATTGGTCCCTTAACCAAGGCGGTTATAACTGAGACGCGAGTTTTAGACCTTTGCGTCTTGAGGCTGAGACGCGGGTGTCAGGCCAATGCGCCTTGATGCTGAGACGCGGGTGTCGAGCCAACGCGCCTTGATGCTGAGACGCGGGTGTCGAGCCAACGCGCCTTGATGCTGAGACGCGGGTGACGAGCCAACGCGCCTTGATGCTGAGACGCGGGTGTCGAGCCAACGCGCCTTGATGCTGAGACGCGGGTGTCGAGCCAACGCGCCTTGATGCTGAGACGCAGGTGACGAGCCAACGCGCCTTGATGCTGAGACGCGGGTGATAGTCCCTCGCGTCTAGAGCTTGAAACTTTGCTTTTGAATGGCTTGTCCTCCAGTAACTTTTGGACAGCCTACAGAACCCCCTCCAATGTTTTCGATATTCCGCAGTTAACTGGGACAGATTTCAAAATACTTTGGATTTTAGCCATATTTGCTTTCATGACTGGACTGTTAGTGCTCCGGGTTTGATTTTATCTGGAATTGGTCTTCGTGAGTGTACTGTTTGAACTCTTTGAAGCCATCAGAGTTGATCATGTTGAGTGTCTAGATGCACAGTCTAAACCTCCCCGATTGCTTTTAGTCTGTCACGGGTGTGCTTTAAGCCAGGAGTGGTTGGTCGTCTGCTTGCGTCAGTGTACTGTTGAACTGATTTTGCAGAAGCAGGAGGCCGAACGCAGGTTCTTTTCAAAAAGCCGAGACGGTACTGCTTTAAAGACGTGATTTCTGTAGGGTGCGTCCTTTGGCAATGGAAACGCGCCTGATCTTCCATGAGGCAGACGCGATGTTGGGCCCGCTGGGTCGGACGCGGACTTCGTAGAGAGACGTGACCTTCCGAATGCATTTATGGAGATGCTGACGGGGCATGTCCATCTAAGAGGTGCGTCCCTTGGGTGCGAATCTGTGCCGTGTGATGATTACGCCGCCAGCTGGCCTGGGGAACCGGCAGGATTTCACCTTTTGGCGCGCGGACTTCTCGGTTCATTAATTGAACCGCGCCACGTGTCAAATGATGACTCGCTGCGGAGTCGTGACGCATGATCTTCGCGATGATTTATTCCACGCGTCATGCGATGATTCGCTGCAGCTTTTATCGGGTCACACGCCGCGTATCTTCGCGAATCCTTGTGCCTATAAAAGGCAACAGTCAGAGAGGCCTCTTTTCTTCTCTGAACGCACTTGCTCAAGAGAGTTCTCTTCTTCCTCTGTTGAACTGTTCATCTCCATTACTGGACTTTTGAACTATTCATCTCCTTTTTCTTGAATTAAAGATGGCACCCAAGACCAAGCCAACCGCCTCTTCTTCACGGGCGACTGCCGCCGAGGTCCGGAGGGGCGCTTCCTCTGCGCAGGATGTCGCTTTCCCAGGTATAATGCCTTTTAGGTGTGGATTTCGCCATTAACGGAAGCTCATAGAACCCTAAGAATCCTTAACACAAAATATAACTCGTGTTTGATTCTCAGACGCGGTCTCAGACGCAGTCTTTGAGTTGATAACCGAGGCGCGGGTTTGGACCCTCGCGCCATCGGGTCCTGCGTTTTGGATTCTTCACTTAGAATATTTCTAATTGTGAAGGGTTCAGACGCGGACTTGGTTTGCAGAACGCGGATTTGATCCTTGCGTTCTGTTTCATCAGCTGCCGATTTTGATGAATCTGGCACCTGAGTCCAAGCAATTAGAAATCTGGGGGTGTGAAAGGAAGGGAGTTACCCTCCTTAACTTCTGGCGGTTGTGGTGATGGAAGGGTTAAGGTGGACACGACGGCAGGTAGGATCCTCTTCCTCTCCCACCCCAGAAGTAACATCAAGGACTCCTCATGTCTGCTGGATGGTCTGCTGGGGAAAGAGATGTTCATGAACGAAGGGTTGCCGGACTTTCTGCTTCCATCGGACCTCAAGAACACCATTGCTCTTAGCTTAGTCAGCTAGGGCTCTTTCGATGTTTACATCATGCATCGTGGTGTAACCAGCTTCTATTGTAGCCACAAAACATCGCGCACTTGGAATCAGACGCGGCTTTAAGGAGTGAGTGCATCCTCTGAGAGGGAGAGGGACTTTTTTGTACTCCTTAATTGTAACACTCCATCTTATTGTAAGAGAGCGTTTTGACTGTAACACTCAATCTTATTGTATAAGAGAGCGTTTTGACTGTAACACTCAATCTTATTGTATAAGAGAGCGTTTTTGTATCACCTTCATGTACCTGGAAATAAATAAAAGTGACACTTCTCTTTTTGCCTCTTTCATTGTCTTGAACTTTTTTGTCTTTAATTAGACGCATAGAAGCAAAGAGTCTTTGACTTTGTCAAAATTATGATGGAAATTTTAATAAGTCAAACTTTGTGGAGAAAGATCCTATTTCAGGAACTCTCACGATACTGTCAGAGGTGTAATATTAACTTGACAGAGGTGAAATTTTTGATGGACCTGCCACTTTATAAGAGAAAGTGACAAGTAGAATTGGTACCCCCAGGGAGGGTGAACTTTTATCAAGTGTTTGTGATTAACTTGATTGAGCTCAACTGGGGATTTGATGGAAACACTGTTGATGGTGTAGTATTAACCTAACAATGTTTTTAGGTAGACTTGTTATTTTGTTGAAGAGAATAACAAGTGGGGCTAGACTCGTGGGGAGTCTAGGAAAGTTTGTTACCGTCAGAGGTGTGATATTAACTTAACGGGTTGGAAGTGGTCTTGTCAGAAGTGTAATGTTAACTTGACAAGGATGTGAGTCAGAGGTGTGATATTAACTTAACTCAGAAGTGTCACTGTCATAGGTGTAATGTTTAACTTGACAGTGAGGGTAATGCTAGAGGTGTAATGTTGAACTTAGCATTGGTCGTCTCAGCTTGCATAAGGAAGTCTGAGGGAAAGTCATGGCCATATGTGTATTGTTGAACTTAGCAATGACTTGGATGCTAGAGGTGTGGTGTTAACTTAGCATCATCCATTTCAGCTTCGGTGTGGAAGTCTGAAGAAAAGTGACTGTCAGAGGCGTAATATTAAACCTGGCAGAAACTTGATTACTGTTTAGAGGTGTGGTGTTAAACTTTAACAGTAATTTGTTAGAGGTGTGATATTAACTTGACAAAGATTGACTCATGATAAGAGTAATTTGAGGACCTGTCATTCTATTGGTGAGAATTGACAAGTGAAAATTTTGAAGTGCCAGAGGTGTAGTGTTAACTTGGCAAATTTGAAAATTTGATACTCCGTGTAGAGTTGACAAGCAAAATTTGTACTCGACAAGAAATATTGAAAAGTTTCCATTACCAGAGGTATAGTGTTAACTTAGTAATGGTTGTATTTTGTAGACCTACCATTCTGTGGATGAGAATTGGTAGGGGATTTTGGAGGAAAGAGTGGAGCCAAGTCCACTTAGGATTTTTAGCAAACCCTCAGCTATCAACGGATTTGAGGTGCCTTTACCAACTACCGTTTGAGTTGGGCTAGCCATGCTATTCCCCTCAGCATGATGAGTTGTCGAAGACTTATGTTGGACTTAAAAGCCAACATTTTCCTCTATCCTTAGCCGTCGGGGGCGTCGGATCAAATGGGAACGTGTCCCTTAGGATTTTTAGCAAATCCTCAGCTGTCAACGGGTTTGAGGTGCCTTTACCAACTACCGTTTGAGTTGGGCTAGCCATGCTATTCCCCTCAGCATGATGAGTTGTCGAAGACTTATGTTGGACTTAGAAGCCAACATTTTCTTCTATCCTTAACCGTCGGGGGCGTCGGATATTAATGAAGAAGCTCTTCTTGTTTTGATCAGAGGTGTATTTTTAACTTGATCAGCGGAAGAATACCATCTAAGGATAGTATTTCTTCAGGAACCTGCCATTGATCGGCATCATGAGTGTATCGCCATTCGAGGTTATGAGGCGATACGACCCATTTGAGTAGACTGACTCTACTACAAATGGTCCTTCCCATTTGGGTTGGAATTTTCCTTTTGTCTTGTGCGTCATTACCATGGGTCTTCTGACGGCTAAGACAAGATCGCCTTTCTTGAAAGTTCTCACTTTAACTTTCTTGTTGAAGGCTCTGGTAATTCGAGCTTGGTAGAGCTCGATTTGTTGCTGGGCCTGCAGACGCTTATCATCTAAGGACTCCAGTTCTTGGAGTCGCTGTCGATGCTTCTCCTCGGTTGTCATCTCCGCTGTCAAGGTGACGCGTAGAGATGGAATTTGGATCTCTAATGGGAGCACGGCTTCGCACCCATAGCCCAAAGAAAATGGCGTAGCTTTAGTTAGGGTTCGCACAGTTGTGCGGTAAGTCCATAAGCATTCACCCAACTTGTCGTCCCAGTCTCGTTGACTTTTCGAGACGAACTTCTTGAGAAGCTTGCCAATAGTCTTGTTGAAAGTTTCTGTGAGGCCATTAGCGGCAGGATAGTATGCCGTTGAGGACACACTCTGGATTCTGAACTTAGCACAGAATCTCTGGAAAGCCTGGCTAATGAACTGGGGCCCATTGTCGTGGACAATTCGTCGAGGTACACCAAAACGGTAAATAACGTGATGTTTCACGAACTTGATCACGTTCGACGATTTGACCTCCTTCAAAGGGATGGCTTCGGCCCATTTGGAGAAATAATCGGTTATTGCCAAAATGAACCGATGTCCTTTTGATGATGGTGGGCTGATAGGACCAACCACGTCCATGCCCCACATTTCAAATGGCCAGGTAGAAGCCGTAGAGTGGAGGTACCCTGGTGCTTGATGGATGAAATCGCCGTGCACTTGGCAGGCGTGACATCTCTTGGCATAAGTGACGGCATCGGCAATCATCTTGGGCCAGTAGTAACCCAATCTTTGGAGTCGATGTGCCAGTTTTGGGCCAGGTTGATGGGCTCCACACATGCCGTCGTGGGCTTCTTTCAATACCTCTTGAGCCTCCTTTGGTGAGAGGCACCGGAGCAAGATTCCGTCATGCGATCGACGATACAATGTTCGCGTAATCGTATTATAATAGAATTTGAGGGCTTTCCTTCGAATGGCAGCCGCCTCTTTGGTGTCTTCAGGCAGGATGTCGTATAAGACGTAGTCGATATAGGGCGCCAGTCTTTAAGCTCTGGACCGGTTGATGCTTCAAGTGCTTCTTCGCGGTGACGACCTCCCGTTGACTCCTGATAATCCTCGAGAGCATTTCTCGGGCAATACAGGTCGTGGCTGTAGACGAATATCTTCTCCATTGCTCCAGCTGGAAGAGCTAAGGAGGCAGCCAGGGATGCGAGCGCATCTGCGTGCGCATTTTGCCTGCGCGGTACATGGTCGATGTAGAAGCTTGTAAACCCCTCGGCCATGCGGATAGTCGCGTTGTAATAGGGTACTAAGTCTTCATGTCTGACTTCGTACTCCCCGCGAACTTGGGTGACGATGAGCTTGGAGTCGCCGTATGCCTCGAGATTTTTAACGCCAATCTCATCGGCGAATTGCATCCCAATCAAAAGAGCGTTGTACTCCGCCACATTGTTGGAACAAGGCTCAGTTAATGAGACAGCTCGAGGAATCACATAATTTTGTGAGGATACGAGTACTACTCCTACCCCTGCTACTAAGTGTCCCTTTGAGCTTGTTCTTGATGCACCGTCGAAGAAAAGTTGCCATACTTGACTTTCGAACGATGTCTGAGTCAGGCAGACTTCAGCAACTTCATCTGGGAGATCCTCGTAGACTTTGGCTGCCCTCGGATCCGGGTGCTCAGCTAGGAAATCCGCGACTGCTTGTCCCTTAATGGCCTTTTATGGTAAAAAGCGCATCTCATATTGGGAGAGCAATATGGCCCATTTTGCCAGTCGGCCATTTAGCGATGAAGGTTTAGTCATAAGTAACCTCAGGGGGTTGATTTTTGATATGGCGTTTATAGTTTGGCCTACCAGATAGTGTCGCATTTTCTGGATAGCGAACACTAGTGCCAAACATTCCTTCTCGATCGGGTTATACCGATGTTCGGCTCCGATCATTGTTCTACTTAGATAGTAGATTGCTTGCTCACGTCCTGATCGTCATTCTGAGCTAGTATAGCTCCCAAAGAGTGATCCATTGCTCGGACGTACACCAGAAACGGCTTTCCGGCTACTGGAGCTGCAAGGACTGGTGGTTGGGTGAGGTATTGCTTGATTTCCTCGAACGCTTGTTGGCAAGCGTCATCCCAAATGAATGAGACACCCTTCTTCATTAACTTAGCGAAGGGTTGGCATCTTTCGGAGAGGTTTGAGATAAACCTGCGGATGTACGCCAATCGTCCCTGCAATCCCCTGAGTTCTTTGAGATTTCTCGGGGGTTGCATCTCTTGGATAGCGCGAACCTTTTCCGGGTCCAAGTGAATTCCGGTGGATGTTACAACAAATCCTAAGAATTTGCCACTGGCCACCCCCAGGAAGGACTTTGTGGGATTCATCTTCAATTGATGAGCCCGCATGATGTCGAAGACCACCTTCAGGTCCGCATGTGATCACCTTTAGTGCGACTTTTTACCGCTATGTCATCAACATAACATTCCACCGTTTTGCGTATTTGCTGATGGAAAATGGCGTTCATGGCCCTTTGGTATGTTTCCCCTGCAATTTTCAGTCCGAAGGGCATGACGGTGTAGCAATATACCCCTAGAGGTGTCCTGAAGGAGGTATGCTTTTCGTCATCAGGATACATTTTGATTTGATTGTATCCTGAGAATCCGTCCATGAAGGACATTCGTTCGAATCCACAAGTATTGTCAATCATGACATCTGTGATCGGCAATGGGAATTCGTCATTGGGGCAGGCCTCGTTTAGATCGCGGAAGTCGATGCAGATCTGGATCTTCCCGTTCTTCTTGGCGACGGGGACGATGTTGGCTACCCAGTCGGGATGTTGTTCTTCCGAACTAGAGAACTGACGTCACATTAGCCGTCACCTTCTTCTGCTCTGGTCGGAGTTTCAACACCTCCGCGTCAATCAGAGCTTGAAGGATGTCCTTGAAGACATAGCAGCTTTTGGTAGGGTGCCCCAGCATCCTGTGGTACAAGCAATAGGTGGGATTGTCGGTCTTGCCGACTTCCTTGGGGCGCCAAGCTTCAGGGAGCTTCAGTCGGTTGCTCTTGTTGAGTAGTTTAAAGAGCGAATCGACATGTTCCTCCTTGAAGGAATATTGCTTGTTGGCGCGTGGCTGGCTTGAAGAGCCACTCGCCTTGCCTGATTGAGGTTTGGCGGGAGATTTGGTCTCCGTTGCCAAATTATCCTTCCGCTTTATTTGGAGGGGTGTATCTGGCGCACGCCTTGTCGACCTTTCCGGCCTAGGCTTACCTTCCTCTGCTCGGACGCGGGCGACAATCTCCTCAGCCTGTTTACCTTGTTGGACTAATTGCTTCCAGATGCGGCTTTTAGCAACTCCTATTTGAGCAAGGAGCGAGGTTTGGAGATTGTGGCGGAATGTTTCTACCAGGGTGGCCTGGGTCATACCGCTTGGACACCAGAGTGCCATGTTCCGAAATCTTTCCACGAAAGATTTGACGGACTCCCCTTTTCGCTGTTGGTAGCCAAAAGGGTTGGCATTGTGACTTCGGAGTCATCCTCGAAGAAGCGTGTTAAAAAGAGCTTCTCCAAATCGCCCCAGTTCTTGATAGAACCTTCTGGGAGCTTCATAAACCATTCAAAGGCCAACCCTTTCAGGGTGCCGATGAACAGGCGTGCCAGGATGGCGTCATTATCTACTACATTCCCGGTTTGGGATTTGAAGTAGTAGATGTGCTGGTTGGGTGACCCCTTCCCATCAAAGGCTTGAAGAGTTGGAGCTTTGAACTTGAGCGGGTACGGAACCAAGTCCCATTCAGCCGGGTAGGGCCGGACCACTCCTACTTCTTGGAGGTCTTTGCGATTGGCAAGGGCCTCGAGGCGTCGCTCCAGTTGACTCATTCTTTTAACATGAGCCTTTCCTTGGTCTTGGTCGCCTTTTACTTGCAACGAGGACTTGGACGAACCGGAAGTAGATCGCCGCGTCTCCTCAGAAGGTTCGGAAGATGAGCTTTCTCCCTTTTTCCCTTTGCCCTTTGACTTTCTAGGAGGGGACCTCCTCCTGTCTTCGAGCAGCTATGCAATCGCCTGCTTGAGGGAGTTGATAGATTCCTGCTGAGCAAGAATCATATCCATTTGTGCCTTCTGGATCTGCTCCAACGTTTAGTCGTCTCCTCAGGAGTGCCTGTCATGTAGGCGGAGGTCTCCTTCTTGACGGAAGAGTTTGAAGCCCTTGATTCCGCTACGGCAGAGTGAGAATCATTAATGCCATGGGCTAAGGCATTATAGTCAATTGGGGGAATGGCCCCAGTCCGGGTGCGAGTGTGTCGATACACCCCTTCCGGTTCAGAGTCAGACTCGGACTCGTCTGAGCTGACTGCAAGATGTTTTCCCTTGCTCCTGCTTGTCATATTCGCAGTGAGCTCCGGGTACTCAACGTCAGAGAATGTTCTCCTTCTGTGGGAGCGTCTTCTTTTAGCTGACGGAGGAATCAGGGTCAGCTGTCTGACTAAAGACTGCTGGTGTACGCCTGATCCGCAACGGCACTCAGAGAGCATATGGATGAGCCATTGGCAACGTCTTGGAGACGGGAGGCATCCATGTGCTGCACAGCCTGGACGCAGGCATCAGAGACGCGGTTCTTGCGCCGCAGCTGTTCAGCGCGCGTCTGGCGTCTCTGTTAAGACAAAACGCGCCTGTCGCGTTGCTGTTTGGTGCGTCGGAGCGGAGACACTTGAGAGAGGATGGGCTATTGGGCCCCACGCCTATGGGCTTGTGCCTCTTGCGCTTGACGAGGCGCAGAGGTCTCATTTTGGCATTTGTTGAGTTGGTCCTCAGAGGACCTAACTGAAGGAATCTCGCGTTTGGGGCGTCAAACGCGGACTTCACGTACTGGACGCGGCGCGGGCAAGGCGCGAGATTGTACGTCGCGTCCAGCCTCAGTTGGACGACCAACGGTTCCAACTTGCAGCTGACGCGCACGTCTCCTCTGTCGACACTCAGCGTTTCGATTGCGTCATGGAGGTGGAGAGAGACCAACGACATCCTGATGCTGGACACCAGGGATTTTGACCACGCGGGTCTCTTGAGAGACGCTGACGCGGGTGTTCTGTGCGACGCGGTTGGTCGCAAAGGCAGATGTGCCTGGGACCACGCGGGCCTTCTGAGAGGCGTTGGCGTGGGTACCTTGCTTGGCACAGTCGGCAGCAGGGGAGCTCGAGAAAGCCACAGATTGGGCTTCGAGGCCATTCCCCGTCGAGACCCGGCGGCAGACGCGGGTCTTTGGGCTATTGGAGCCGGAAGAGAGAAACTCTTCATACTTCGCCTGGTCGAACTCGACAACGAGCGATTCGACCATCTTCCCCTTATAGTGGACGTCATCTTGCGCCACTATTTGCTCCTCAGTGACAAACGTAGTCCCCAGCAGAGTCGCCATCTCTTGTATGACCCGGAAAGGAGAGGACAAGAATTGCTGTAAAAGTTTTCCTTGAATCAAATGAAAAGGATTACAACAGAAACTGTTCCTTCCGGTTACAAGGGAGGGAGAATATTGAATCTTGAATTCCCCCTTTGTTTAAGGCTGGGTTCTTCGTGTGGCGGTGGAGAGTGAATCTTGTTCTCCGTTGACCAGATGACCGTCCTTCAGGGATCTCCTCTTCGACCGGTAGAAAGAGTGACACAGCTCTGTCTACCAAAACTCTAAAAGAGAAGGTAGGCGAAAGCTAGCTCGTACGCAACGAACTTGCTGAAGAGTTGATCTGCTTCTTTTCTCTCTGTGTCGCCCTCTGTCTCTCTTCGCCTGATTGATTCTCTCTGATCTCCCCTTCTGATTGCTGATTGCCTCGACCTCATAGTAAACGAGGCTATTTATAGAGGTCCTAGGGGTGAACGTGCCCCCTGAACACGCTCCACAATGAGGGCCAACTTCCCCGCTACATGGGCGGTAACTAACCCACGTGCCTGCTAAAGACACGCCACGATGGGGGCTAATTTCCCTTACGTGTGGGCAGTGATTGGTCCCTTAACCAAGGCGGTTATAACTGAGACGCGGGTTTTAGACCTTTGCGTCTTGAGGCTGAGACGCGGGTGTCAGTCCAACGCGCCTTGATGCTGAGACGCGGGTGACGAGCCAACGCGCCTTGATGCTGAGACGCGGGTGTCGAGCCAACGCGCCTTGATGCTGAGACGCGGGTGTCGAGCCAACGCGCCTTGATGCTGAGACGCGGGTGACGAGCCAACGCGCCTTGATGCTGAGACGCGGGTGATAGTCCCTCGCGTCTAGAGCTTGAAACTTTGCTTTTGAATGGCTTGTCCTCCAGTAACTTTTGGACAGCCTACACTAACCTTAATTTCAAAATAATAAAAAAGATATTTATTTTAACATAGATTATTGACTAACTGTAGGTTACTGTTAACATAACTCACTAACCTTAGGTTATTAACTTAACAAAAATAAAAATAATAAAATAATAAAACTTAAAACAATAAAATATAAAAAATTAAAAAATATAGTTGAAAAAGGAGACAATAATTTGACTTATCTTTTGAAAGAAATCTAAGTTAATCTTAAGAATTAGAAAAATCATGATTAGAATTTCTAAAAACATGGTTAAATTAAAATAAATTGTTGGATTTTTTAGGTATAGGAGGAAAATTTGAATAATTAATTAGTCTTGATTTTTACCTTAATAAAATATGCATACCTAATACACTTCACATCTAGGATTCTAAGACAAAGACTCTTAAACCTTATAAAAAAATAATAAAAAAAGAGTTCACTGATTAAGCTAGATACATGTGCCTCAAAAAGCATAAGTATTCACGCCTAAAAGTGATTTTATAAATAAAGTCCTTGGTTTTGTGGCCTAGTTCACTCAAGTCCTTAAGTCCATGGGGTGTTTTCACACTCGGTGCCCTAAAACCGACCGGTTTGGGAGCCACCGACCTTAGGCAAGCTACATGGGTGAATTAGAAAGCCTAAGAAAACTAAGAAATATTATCTATATATGTACTAACACATCTAATAGTCAATTAGTTAGGTATGAGGGCCTCAAGAAGCCTTGATACTTATACAAAACAAAACTAGATGAGTTATACATATTAAAAAAAATAATAGATATATATTATAAAATATATATATATATAATAAATAGGCATGGGAGTCCAAGTTAAAGAATCCCTAGTAAAGATTCATGTTCACAAGGATGCATATGACTTAGGGTAACAAAGAGACTATATAAAATTCATTTTAATCTTTACCTAAAATTGATAACAAATTATTGTATAGAGACTAAGTTCAAGAATAAATAAAAATGATAATCCTAAAACTTATAGATTGCTTAGTTTCTTCAAATATATTTCAAATATTTCTCTCTTTTTTCAAAATAAAAAAATTAAATTAATCACTAACATTTTCTTTTTCTTTTATGGATTTTGTGGGTGTAATCCACTGAAAACCCTCACGAGACAACACTCGTCTTCTAGGGGTAACCTAGAGGTTTAACGGCTTGTTGCACATGCAAAGTGTAACCGTGATTCCTACGAAAGTGAGTTAGGATAGGTAGTTTTTCTTTTCTTTTCCTTTTCCTTTTTATTTTTACTCGAGGACGAGCAAAAAGTTAAGTGTGGGGGTGTGATAGGTAGTCAAAATTGTATATTCATCATCATATTTATCATCATATTTCCCTATTTATTCTTTTTTAAAGCACTGCTACGTAACGTTTTATTGTTTAGTGTTGTGTAGGCCTTGAGTAATTAAAGAATAAATAAGTGAAGCCCATAAGCCCAAAAAGCCCACAAGCCGCATGATTTATTTTAGTAATTTAGAAGCTTCTATCTTATCTAACCTAATCTAAACTTAAATTTTAAATTATTAATTTAAAATCTAGAGGAGGAGGAGGAAGGATAAAGTGGGACTCCTAATTACTATTCAAATTTAGAGGAGGAAGGATAAAGTAGGACTCCTAATTGCTATTCAAATCTAGAGGAGGAGAAAGATAGAACAAGATGAATCATCATCCTAATTAAATATAGAGATGGACTTCTATTTGAACCAGGTTGCTTGCACCATAAGATGAAGATAAAGGAGAGAAAATCTGAATTTAATTCGGATTCAGACTGGACACTTTTTAGTATTTCAATCATAACTTTCTCTGTCGAAACTCAAATTTGATGATTCAAGATGCTCCAAAAGAAGATTTGAAGGACTACAACGCTTATGTTGATTACATTTTCCGATTCAGTCGGATGGTAAGCCATATTCAGCGATCAACATGATAACAAGTTACAGGTCAGAATTAAATTTCTACGGATAAGTCAAAACAAATTTTGAGATCAGAGGAGAATTCAAATTCAAAAATATTTTGATCCTCCTATCTTCATACTCTTCTTATCCCTCTGGTTTTCTCCTATATAAATACCCCTGCAGAGAATAGAGAAAGGGCAGCTCTTAGAAGCTCAAGTCTAGGGTTTCTTTTAGATTTTCTTTCTTTCCGAATTTATTTGTATTTTTCTAGTTCTTTTTTACTTTGAAGAAGAGTTGAAGAAAGGAGAAGGCTTTGTACTGAGTTGGTGACAGACTTAATAAAAGGTCATTTTTTTCTTTCAATCTCTTTGCTTTTTAATTTGTGTCTCTTTTATTTTAGTTTCATCTATTTTATGCAATTTTTAAATATCATGCTAAATTCCACTATAATTATGTATAACTAATTTCTTAGTAGCTTTCTAATCTCTCCACTAACTAAAATCTAGATCTATGAAGATAAGTTGATTGAACTCCATTCATTTTAAAAACCCTAGGGTAAGTAAATAATAATTCTTGAAGATTAGTCATGAATTGAGTTAAACTAGGTTTAGGGTATACTATTTAATAATTATTCTTGGTTTATACTTAGATGCTTTAATGGTTTATTGTTAAGTTAAAATTACTTTTCTTAAACTATACTTTGGGACTTTGATAAACCAATGCTTAGTTTTATCTAGTGTACTGCCAACAGGATTTAATCTCCTTCTTACTTTTCTTTCTTGAATTTGAAGCAACAATCTATGGTTAATCTTTATAGGTTCAATATGATATTTATTCTTGATAGACTAGTATTTGGTTGTGGTAGATGATTAGTTGGCTATGCTTATTCTTTCTATTTAAATCTATTTCTTACAATCAATAGCTTTTTTTTCCAAGCTAATCTTAGAGAAAATCGTTCCGAAAAGGTTCTATCGCATTCCTCCCTACTTGTTACCGCGGATATATTGTAGAAGACAGAGACACGCATCCATCCAGTTAACGTCCTTCTAACCCTTAAACTATATCTCTGTTTTATGAAATCAATATGGCCACAAAAGTGCCATGAAATGCCGCATTTGTTGTGTTTCTGCCGCATTTTAGCTGAGATACGGGGAGCGTTTGCTTCCTCTATCTTCAGACACTCTCCCCCTTTTGGTTTTTGCCTATAAATACTGGAATTTCTGCCGCCACAAAAAACGACTAGGCAGAAAAGGATTATTATAGGCTAGTTTTCAATTTTTTGTTGTATAGGTTTTCAATTTTATTTTATATAATTTTTATTTCTTTGTAAGCATAGGTTAAACTGAGATTCATATAAAAGAGAGAGATTTATATAGAGAGTTGCACTGATGTAACCTCCTCTTTTCTTTCATCGTTTTCACAAGCAATCAAAGTTAACTTATTTATGTTTTTCATTGTTTTATTGTTTCTTCTTCTCTCTTCTACTTTTTCTCTTTTGATTTTTGATGAGTAACTAAGTGAATCTAGTAGCATCAGTATAACCTTGTGTGTTTGCCACCGATATTTTATGATGATGATCTCCTCCTCAATATTCTGTATCATTTCATTCTTGTTCATCTTGATGATATAATGTGAATGGGGACTGAGCTCGATCTTATGGATTATGCGTTGATAGCCTCCAAATCAAGGTAAATTTGTCAACAGTCTAAGGAAAGTCATCAACCAAAGAAGGTAAGTGTTTCTTTAATTTTTCTTCCTTTCTTTTAATCCTTTAGTTTAGATCACCATTAACTCTCAACTCCATTCACTTTTTCACTTTCTTTGTATAAATTTATTTTCTATTTTTCTCTACCTTCTCAATCTACCACTTTCACAATTTAACATAACTTATATTCTTTTTCTTTCTAAAGTAAAAGAGAAGAACTTTAACCATTTTCAAGTAACTTAAAAGAAGACTTACAAAAAGCTTCCATCGCTAGTCCCTCCTTGTGGATCACGACCAGCATAGCCACTCGCTATAGCGATAGTATTGAGTACTTGCACTTCTGTTCTATTTTCCTGAAATTCTGTATTTTCTGTATGCACATTTTAACTCAATCAAAGTTTTGGCGCCGTTGCCAGGGAGAGACGGTAAGTAACTTTTTTTTGTTTACTTTATTAATTAATTTTTTTTCTCTGTTCTTGGTGTACAGGTTTAATAGCAAGAAACTTTTTGTTGTATTGGACATATAAGTGGCACTAAACTCTGCTCAAGAAAGCAGAGCCTAGAAGCCCTCAGATTTGCTGCATTCCTGCGACAATCTGAGTGAACTACTAACTTGTGTTTTTTTGCGGGTTGGTTGAATTGCAGAGTACAGCTATTTATTTTCTTATTTAACTCACTGTAAATACTTTCTAACCTCAACAGTAAATTGATGTTTGTTAAATGCTAAAAATGGTTTAGATTTTGCATTTAGGCATTTGTCTAATTTCGTTTACATTTTACATTACTGTTGAAGAGTGTTGGAGCAAAGGTACGTGTGCATAGCATGTACTATAGGAACAATTTTGAATTGTTTATATTGCTTAAGTGTTGCTTCTCATATGCATGTATACGTTGCACTAAATTGATTCAAAGGCTTATCCTATAAACAAGATAAGGTGAGAAAGTCATTACCCTCTCTTAGCCTATAAATAATCTCCTCACTCACTAACCCAAGCCTAACTAAAACTGAGTAGACCTTGGCCCTAGGGACATCTCGGTCTCAAATAAGAGACTAACCTAAGAGAAAAGTTGATTAGAATTTAATTCTTGCCAAATTAGTGTCAAAGGTTGGAGATTGATGAGGGAAAACCTTGAAGAACAGTGGTTTGGCATAATTAGGCCCGTTGCTTAGGCACGGATTGTTGGCCCAGAGGTCTTTCACCTTAGTTTTGATGATGACTAACTTATGAAGTTAAGTTACTAATGATCTTTTATTTATATAGTTTCAGTTATTGATCAAGATCTTAGTAGGTGTTTAGCTTCAACAAAGTCGAGTTTGGAAGCTAACATGTGTAGATTCAAGAGCACGCGCATCAAGATTGCATCTAGTACTCGAGACGGAGTCAAGCTCATGGATCGTGTTTGGATCGAGTCAACTTGGAGATGAAGATCGATGAGAAGACTTGTATCTAAGTTTGTTTTAGTTTTTATTTAGATCTTGTGTAAGGATAATTAGTTCTGATATGCTCAAGTATATATACACACACAAAAGTTCAAAAGTTTTGGTTTCGATTTAACTATTTTGGATTTTCAAGTATATATCTTTTCAATTTTATGAATAGATAGAATCAAAAGAAGTTTACATAGTTTAATGTATATTGAATTTCATCCATATACATCTATGCTTTATGTGTTTAGAAAAACTTATTTTGATGTATATCTAATTCATGGTTTCAAGTTTTGTTTTTAACAAAACTTAATTTTGGATTTTAAATGTCAAAAACATAGATATATTATTTATATGTGTATTATATTCTATCCATACACACTATGCTTTAAATATGTTTAAATATCGTGTTTTTGTATTTGAACAAGTTTTAGATAAAACAGATTTCCATTTCAAAATCTTATGTTTTGAAAAATACGATTTTTGGTTTAAAGCTAAAATTTTAAGCCTCAAAAATAGTTTAACATGTTCGTAGTATGTGTTGATTTTTTATCACACATATTTGTATTTTAAAGTATTGATAAGAACTTATTTTTATGGTCTAGACTGTCCAAAAATCACTGGGAACAAGTCATCAGAAAGCAAAGTCCAAACTCCAGACGCAAGGCTAATCATAGCCACTAGTGCTGCACCAAGACGCGAAGATTGAAACCCGCGTCTCAACATTACTACAATAACCAAGACGCAGAAAGCCGCGTCTCAGCATCACTGTAGTGCCAAGACGCAGAGCTTGAAAGCTACGTCTCGACATCACTACAGTACCAAGACGCGAGGGTCGAAACTCGCGTCTCTACTTCACCGCAATGACCAAGACGTAGAGCCCGAAGCCCGCGTCACACATAAAGCTTGACGCAGGACTTGAAGCTCACATTTCAATCAAATGCAAAGCTTAAGCGTTACCTCAACGGCTAAATGCGAGGCTCGCAGCCCGCGTTTCAACTACAGAGGAACCCTGCGTCTCTGTTATAACTACTCTCATTACTGGGTCAATTACTGCCCATGTAATGTGAGAGTTAACCCCCATTATGGAGGATTTTTAGGGGACAGTTCTACCCCCTGAAACTCCTATAAATAGCTCAGTTCACTAATGAAGAGGGGTCAATTTTGGAGAATCTTGATCAGAGCTTCTAGCTGAGAAATACTTAAGAGTTCAACTCTTCTAACAACTTGCTGGGTACAAGTTTGTTTTTACCTCAAATCTCTTTCAGATATTATTGGAGGGGAGTTGTGCTACTCCGTCTATAGTCCGAAGAGAAGATTCTCAGAAGATTGTGACGCTCACCCGGTCAATAGAAAACAAGATTCACTTTCCACCACCGCATCAAGAACCCAGCATTAAACAAAGAGAAGATTTGGGCTTGAACATCTTCTCTCTCTTGTAGTTGGAAGTTTTTTGATTGTTGTTGTAACTTTCTTTACAGTCAAATAAAGAATTTACACGCCCTTAAATTTCTCCCAACAAACAAGAGATGACAACTCCGCTGGGGACAACTTTCTTTACTGATGAGCAAGTCTTGGCGCAAGGTAACATCACCTACATGGGAAAGGTGGTCGAATCGCTTGTCGTGAAATTTGACCAGGCAAAGTATGAAGAGTTTCTCTCTTTCGGCTCCAAGAGCCCTAGGGCGCAGCAGTACCACAAAGTCTCCTCAAAGATCCGCTCTCACGTCCCTTTAAAGGCTTCCCCGAATGCAGTCTGCGCAGAGAACAACGTGGCCGGATGTATCACACGTAAGGCCCGCGTCAACGTCTCCCACGAGACCCGCGAGGTCAACATTGTTGACGTTCAGCCCGCTTACGGCCGCCCTCTTCCTCAGCTCCAGGTTACCAGGGGTTCCCAACAACCATTACGGCGTAACTGGAACGCTGAATGTCGATAGAGGCGACGCCGCAACTACAGATGCAAGAAGCTGGAACAACTATTTGTCCAGCAGATACAGAACTCGAGGCTCAGGCCCGCTGTTGACACTTAAAAAAGACAAGATTCTCATTGGTCCGAACGATGTCTAAACTTGTTGACATTTACAAAAGACAAGGGACAGACGAGCTGAAGACCAGTTTTCACCCACCTCCAAGGGACAAGGAGGCGGTTTGGACTCCACTGATCCAGCAAGCAGAACAGTGAACCCGGATTGTTTCTAAACAGACCTCAGCAGGTCTAAGATGCTAGCATTTAGCATTACATTAGCCCAAGGAGATAGCCTCGATTGAGAGGCTAGCATCATCCAACTTCGCCAGGAAGCTAACTGATAACTTCGCCGAAAACCCTCTTTTTGTACTTCGCTAAGGATTGCCTCTAGCTCCGCTATGAGCTTCAAAGCGGGCAGCTCCGCTATCAGCCTGCTATGGTTAACCTTTGACCAATCAAAATCTCCTGATGAGATCGGATTCAATCTAATCAAATCCAATCGGGATTCAAATATGGCAGGTGATTGCCGCAATCTCTTGACTCTCTTGAAACGAGTAAGAGGATCAAGGAGAATCTCCTAACGATATGGAAAGGATCAAAACAAATCACAAAGATCAACCGACCTGCCAATTCTAGCTCCGCAGAAGCTATCCTAGCCTCGCAGCAAGGCTACTTTCCAGATTTAAACAGATTCGGTTCAATCTGTTTCCATATCTTCAAGGGGACGATTATACCCTTGCTCTCCCTATAAATAGCCCGCCAGGGGTACAAGGAGAAAAAGACACGGAGAGGAATCAAGGAGAGACGCATGCATACGGGAGGACTCCACAAGCAGAGGCTTCTTCACAAGGCACCGCGCGTTCTCAAATTCAGAGACCTTTTAGAGAATTGCTTTCTCTAATCAGGGTGTTGATACCCTAACGTCGTCCTTCTTCTCAAGGAATCTCCGGAACCAGGCGAGAAGGAATTCCTTATTGAAGGCGATTTTGAGAAGCAGCAAGAGGGTTCTACCAACCTTCTGTTCTCTGATTCCCCGAACCAGGCGAGAAGGGAATCTCATCGCTCGCATCGTCAAAGGGACAAAGTGGTCGCGCGCTGACCAGACTCCTATCGGCACATTTTCCCAGAATCTCTGAGGAGATCTACTTGTAATCTTTTGAGAATACTTGTAATTTAGCTCCTCAAACTTTTATTTGTAAGTTTTCCCCCTTTGCAAACATAATGGAAAACAAGATGGCGACTCCGCTGGGGATTGTATTCTCCTCTGCTGAGAATCAAGTGTCGCAATGCGACGAACAGACCTTCGGGTCTATCTCTGAATTCAGAAAAGCCGGTGCAGCCAGATCTTCTCTGGCTAAATCTTCAAGCAAAGTCTCTGCGGAGACGGAAAAGGTTCTCTGCAAACCTGCCGCAGTTCTCTGGCGCAATAAGGAAACATGCCCGCAGCCCAGATCCTGCACTTTTGAGAACCTGGTTATCCAGATCGATCAAGGAAGATTTGAAGAAGTCCTCTCTGGGGGTGGCCTGACGCTTCGAGCACGGAAGCACAGGAAGGTCTTCATGGCCAAGGTTTCAAATCAGAAACCAGAGGCAGAATCTTGCCAACACCCCACAGCCCCGCTTGTGGCTATTCAGGTTCCTTGCGAACCTAGGCGTCCCCTGTCAAGGCTGATATGGAAGCCTAAACAGGAGTCTTCAACTAAAGCTCCGGAGTAGTCATGCCGAGACTGCGCCTCTCCCGCGAAGAAAAGGGTAAGATGCCCATCTGCCCTGACGATGCTGCCAGCCATGAAGTCACGACGGCAATCATACCGTCACTTGAATCAAAGGCAGCGAAGCCTCATGTCAGCCTCGCTCGTACAAGCGAAGCTATTGTACCACAACGAACTCACTGGGTTCGCGGCCGCAAGGCTAGGGCCGCAGTGTTATCTGAGGTTGATCCCCTTCGCAGCAGAATAGCGGGCAAAGCACCACAGCGTGCTCCGCTCCCCAATTCATCAGGCACTAAGCTCGCACCTGTCGGCGAAGCTAGCGCCAAAGTACTATTCAGTACTAATCCCTTCTGCAGGGATAAGAAGAACGGAGCATCATCCCTTGTACGCTCCAATAAGGCCTCTCTACGGGTTGTTCAGGCTCTGTTGAGCCTAACCTGCGACAATTCTTGACGAACAAGCGGGAATTGGAGTCTCTCCAAACCACTTCCCCGTGTTGTCAAAGAGGATGCCGACTTGTGACAATCCATTTAGCCCATTGTTGGCAATATCCAATCAAGGTGGCACCTCCGCACCGTCAATCGGTGTTTGACCGGTTATCCGCACATGCCATAAAGAAACATCATGAAAGGAGCGCTTCGCGAGGCCTAGCCTTCGCGTCCGTCAACATGACCGGAAGAGGACGAGAGCGACACAGGGAAGGTCATACATCTGATGATACCCCTTTCGGCTCCCCAGATCCAGATTATAGCCCGGGCTTAGGTGAAGTCTTAGTGCGCGAAGAAGGTGTTTTCCGAAACACCAGATCCAGGGTAGCGATACCCTATAATTATGAGCAGCCTTCTTCCTCAAAGGCCCTAATCTCGCCACAGTCCAGACGATCACCCCAATCATCTGATGGAGAAGATGAAGACAGCGGGTATGCCTCTTCAGCAACAGTCAGTTCTATACGGACGGACAAAGCATCGGTCAATATGGCCGATAACGCCAATGATGATCTTCGTCAGCGCCTGGAAGCTCAGGAGCAAACTTTCAGAATTCAGCAAGAGGCCCTGGACAATATTCAACAGATGCTCGCTCAGCTCCTCAGCAACCGGAATGATGATACCGGGAGCAATCATGATGAGGAGGGACACCTCAGCAACGATCCGCCCAAGACGGAGAAATCTAAGGGAGGCTCTTCCCTGGATGCCGAAGTCCTTAAAGGCCTTCAAGCTCAAATCGCATCCCTAGCTCAGAGGGATGAATTAAAGAAGGTAGGGGCAGTCCGTCCTTATCCGCTGGAGTGGGATTCGGTGCCATATCCGCCAAAGTTCAAACCACCAACGTTGCACACGTATGATGGTAAGAGCTCGCCCAATCAGCACATCTACTATTTTCGGTCCCAGACCGGTAATGTTCTAAACAACGACGCCATCATGGCTAGGTTGTTCATCGGCACCTTGAAAGGGGTGGCATTCGACTGGTTCCGAAGCCTTCCTCAGGACTCTATCAATTCCTGGGTCGACCTGGAAACTCGGTTCCTCTCTCGCTTCTATGAGCATGACACCGAAGTGACCATGGACAAGCTCCTTTCCACTGTGCAGAGGAAAGGCGAATCTGTCCGTGAATACATTGAGCGGTTCAGAAATCTATCTCTGATGTGCCCAGCAGGGATGCCATTACCCATGCTCTTACAGACATGCAGGCACAACTTCTTGGATCAAGTAGAAGTCCGCATGGGGGCTGTCAAAGCCCATACTTGGAAGGAATTGGTCGAACAAGCTGAGATAGCCGAGAAATCGGCTAAGAAGTTCGAGCCATCCGCCCCTAGGAGCAAATGGGGCGCGAACAACAAAGGGCGTAGCGATCTCCCGCAGTCTTCCCAAGCTAAAGGGAAGGAGATTATGTCCGTCGAGCTGACCGAGGACATGCAATCAAAGGCCAAGAAGAGCGGCGTCAACAGCCAAGAGCCCAAGTTTCCTCCGAAGCAGTACTCCTTCAGAGATGACCAGGTGGTCACGATATTCCATCTGCTCCACAAAGGGAACAAAATGAAGCTACCGGACGCTCGCCGTCCCAATGAGATAGGGCGTACAAACGACCCTAAATACTGCCTCTACCACAGGATGATCCACCATCCTACTGACAAGTGCTATGTTCTCAAGGAATTCAAGCCTTGGTCGATGCCGGAGTCCTCACATTGAAGACGGAATAGAAGAAAGTCACTGCCAATATGGTGACTCTTGAGTTCGGCACTGCTCAGAAGGTCACAGTTCCCGACGGGACCTATCCAGCTCCCACACCGCGGTTGGAAGTCAAGCATTCTTCAACCATAGCTAAAGTTGACAAGGGTCTCATCCCCTTGACATTGGAGACAGGGGAAGTTATGTGGATACACCCTGACCTCGTCCGAGACGTACAGCGGACGTCGAAGGACTCCGGCAAAAAGGGCAAGTCCTGCAATGTCATCTCTGTCCTGCCAGATGATGTCAATCTTACTTCGGCTTCCCTCAGCGATTCAGAAGAAGAGAAGCATGCCTGTACAACGCAGGCAGATGCACCTCAACAGACAGGCACCCGTCTGGAAGATCATACTTAAAGCAGTATGACAAGTCTACTGACGAGATACAACAGCAAACGACGTCAGTACCAATGCCGGCATCCACTCCAGTCCTGACCAAAGGGAAGGAGAAGCCTAAGGAAGTGCGGTTCGACCATGTGTTGAAGAAACCGTCAGGCCAAGGGTTAGCCACGCCCTTTCGCTTTGATATATTGGCCCACTTAGCCAATATCCCGGCTCGTATCACAATACACGAGCTCCTTCGTCTCTCTAAAGAGACAAGAGAGGCACTCAGAGATGCGCTGGCCGACTCGGAGTCCTTTCTGACATGCATGCCTGAGGTTCCTGGTGATGAGATGCAGCCTTCCTGCTCAGAGTGCCATCACGCACAGTCCAAAGTGCCTGCTATTACCTTTACGGCGGAAGATATGCTTCTCAAAGACAACAAGCATGATCGACCTCTGTACTATACCGGATATATCGGTTCAACATGCATTGAAAGAGTACAAGTCGATCCGGGGTCTGCACTCAGCATCATCCCCAAAAGGCTCCTCTATTTCCTCGGCATACCATTGTACAGGTTGTCCGCAACCACCACTACAATATATGATTTCAACGCCGGGAGCAGCCATCCGCTTGGAAAGATTCGGCTCCGCTGCAGAATCGGAAGCCTGAAGTCAGAGGTGACATGCTATGTCATCGACGCTGACACATCATACAACCTGCTACTGGGACGACCATGGATCCATGCCAACTGGATCGTTCCTTCCACTCTCCATCAGTGCTTCAAATATGTTGAAGATGATGCGACAGTACGAACTGTCTTCGCTGAAAAGCAACCCTTCAAGGGGGTGGATAACTACTTCACCGACGCCCTCTTGTATCAAGAGGCCGACGGAACGCCTGCAGAACCATTGCCAGACGATGATGAAAGTGGCAATGAGGCAGATTCAGAATCCGAAACAGGCGTGCCAGCCATTTCGATTGGCGAACCAATTGTAGCATGCTTTAATGACCCCCAATGTAATATCCCTTCCGATGAAGAGGGAGAATGGGTAATTAATGATAGTATCTCTTTTGATTATCCTGCGAGCATCGAGTCGATTAAATCCATTATGGATGGCTCTCTTCATACGCCCGTACATGAGCCAAGTTCGGCTGCTACATCTGTGGAGGTTATAGAAGGGGCCACGCTGGTGATCCCTCCATCCAAACAAGGTCAGTTGCCGATAATCTTCGGCAGAGCCCGGCCAGGGAGATTCTCAACTATAGACTCAAGCTCAGAGTCGGATGCTCCACAGTTCTTTCATTACGCGCCATCAGCGCGCCATATTATGAAGAAGATGGGTTACAACCTGAAGCAGGGAGCGGCCTAAACTTCGGAAAAGGAAGACGCAGCTTGATGCGTAATTCCATCCCAAGAGGGAAACCTGCAAATTACTATGATAGTACACGCAGGGGGTTGGGTTATGTTACACCCACATCGTCAGTAACGGTTCAGGTCAAAGACGACGAACCAATTCCATCACAGTCGGGTTCATCTGCCGAGTGGGACTCTGACATCAGCATAGGAGGAATGTTCAACGGCCTCACTGTGAATATGACTTCAGGCAGTCAATTGGAACCTGCGGACGCTGCTGATGAGGAACCTTGGGCCCAGCAATTAAGTCTCCAATGGGAAAAGCGGTTCGAGCTGCGCGAGCCACCTACCGAAGACAAGGTGATCCAGGTTAACTTGGGTAGTCAAGATCACCCCAAGCCTATTTTCATAAGTGAAAGCTTATCACTCATCGAAAAGGAAGAATTGATAATGCTCATGAAAGAGTATATAGATGTCTTCGCCTGGAGCTATGAAGACATGCCCGGACTTGATCCACAGGTCGCTATGCACCGTCTAAACATCAAGCCCGACGTTAGGCCAGTCAAGCAGCAACAACGTCGGTTCCGCCCAAACATCATGGAGGCTATTGAAGCCGAAGTTCATAAGCTCAATTCTTGTGGCTTCATCCGGGAGGAACAACATCCAGATTGGGTGGCTAACATAGTCCCCGTCCTCAAGAAGAATGGGAAAATACGAATCTGCATCGACTACCGTGATCTCAATACGGCCTGTCCCAAAGATGAATTCCCACTGCCGATCACCGATGTCATGATTGACAACACATGCGGATTCGAGAGGATGTCTTTCATGGACGGCTTCTCAGGGTATAACCAGATCAAGATGTATCCTGATGACGAGAAGCATACTTCTTTCCGAACGCCATTGGGGGTATACTGCTACACTGTAATGCCCTTCGGACTGAAGAACGCCGGAGCAACCTACCAGCGGGCGATGAGCATGATCTTCCGCGACCATCTCCGAAAGACGGTGGAATGCTATGTTGACGACATTGCCGTCAAAAGCCGCAGCAAAAATGAACATCTTCGTGATCTGAAAACGATGTTCGACATAATGCGGGCTCATCAGCTGAAAATGAACCCGACGAAATCCTTCTTGGGAGTGTCCAGCGGCAAATTCCTTGGGTTCATTGTCACATCAAAAGGGATCCATCTGGACCCAGACAAAGTCAAAGCCATACAGGACATGCATCCACCGAGGAACCTCAAAGAGCTCCGAGGCTTGCAAGGCAGATTAGCCTACATCAGAAGATTCATAGCAAATCTTTCAGGCCGTTGCCAGCCCTTTACCCGTCTCATGAAAAAGGGTACTGCCTTCATATGGGACCAAGCTTGTCAAGAAGCTTATGAAGACATTAAGAGGTATCTCACAAAACCTCCGGTCTTAGTGGCCCCTACATCAGGGAAACCATTCTTGCTTTATGTAAAAGCTCTGGATTATTCCCTCGGCGCCCTCCTCGCTCAAAAGGACGGCAATGGCCATGAGCAGGCCATTTATTATCTGAGCAGGACTCTCATAGGAGCGGAATCTCGCTACAATCCTATTGAGAAAGAGTGTTTAGATCTCGTCTTCGCTGTCCAGAAGACGCGACATTATTTGGTTGGCCAAACCATACATATCATCTCCAGGGTGAACCCTTTACGTCTTCTCATGACGAAGCCAGGGTCGCTGAATTCAAAGTTGGCTAAATGGGCACTCCTGTTGTCTCAATACGACATGACCTTTACTCCTCAGAAGGCAGTTAAAGGCCAGGCCCTTGCAGAGTTCTTAGCTGCTCACCCAGTTCCAGAACATTCAAAACTTCACGAAGACATCCCTGATGAAGTCTTCGAGTCTAATGCAACCTCAGCAGAGGAAGTGTGGCAGATGTTCTTCGACGGAGCATCGCGGATGGGCCCCAAAGGGAAAATTATTGCCGGGGTGGGGGTTGTGTTCATCTCCCCACAGGATCATATCCTTCCCAGAGCATTCTCCTTGACAGAATCATGCTCTAATAATGTAGCGGAATACAATGCTCTGCTCATCGGTCCCCAGCTCGCCCATGGAATGGGGGTACGCTACCTTGAAGCTTATGGCGATTCAAAGCTGATCATTAGCCAGGTAAAAGGCGAATATGAAGTCCGCCATGAGGAATTGGTGCCTTATTATCATACAGCCATCGAATTGGCTAGCTTATTTGAAGGCTTCTACATCGGGCATGTGTCCCGATCTCAAAATACTAAGGCGGATGCTCTCGCTGCATTAGCGACAACGCTAGCCTTACCGGGCGACACCGAGTATCACCTCACAGTCGCAACCCGGCATCTCGTATGCTCCAAGCATATGCTAAAGATTCAAGAGGTCCATAATATCTCCGTGGGTCTTGAGCCGAGGGATTGGCGCTTCCCTCTCATTGACTACGCTCTGCACGGTCTGCTTCCAGACGATCCCAAAGAAGCGGCGTCCATCAGACGAAGGTCGCTCCGTTTCTACTATGATCCCACTTTGAAGACACTCTACCGTCGTTCATATGACGGTGTCCTCCTCCGTTGTCTCTCTCATTCAGAGGCACAGGAAGTGCTTAAAGAAGCACATGATGGCATTTGCGGAGCTCACCAGCCGGGTCCAAAGCTTAAAGACAGGCTGCACAGACTTGGGTACTACTGGCCGACCATGATGGCCGATGCCACCCAATATGCACGAAGGTGTAAGGCGTGCCAGGTCCATGCAGACTTCATACACCAACCTTCGGAGTTGCTCCACCCTACTGTTGCTTCATGGCCATTTGAAGCATGGGGAGTCGATGTCGTAGGGCCAATCAGTCCCTCTTCGGCAAGAGGTCACCGGTTTATCCTAGCAATAACCGATTACTTCTCAAAATGGGCAGAGGCCACACCGTTGGCCGAAGTTAAAACCTCCAATCTGGTTAGCTTCATCAAACACCAGGTCATCCATCGATTTGGTGTACCCAGACGGATCATCCATGACAATGGTCCCCAGTTCGTAAGCCAAGGGTTCTATCAGTTCTGCGATAAATACCGAATTCAGAATGTGGCTTCAACCGCCTACAATCCTGCCGCCAACGGCTTGGCAGAGGCATTTAACAAGACAATCATCAAGCTGCTCAAGAAGTTTGTCTCCTCGAACAAGCGAGATTGGGACGAAAAGCTCGGTGAATGCCTTTGGGCCTACCGGACTACGGTTCGGAAACCGACAGGCAATACGCCTTTCTCCCTGGTATATGGGTGCGAAGCGGTCATCCCATTGGAAATCCAGGTGCCATCATTGCGGGTAGCCCTGACTACTAAGATGACATCAGAAGACAATGATCGCTTGCGTCTTCAAGAGCTCGAAGCCCTGGACGAGAAGCGGCTGCAAGCTCAGCAACACATCGAGCTATATCAGGCTCGGATGTCAAAAGCCTTCAATAAGAAGGTCAAGCAGAGAGTCTTCCACAAAGGAGACCTAGTCTTAGCCGTCAGACGATCGATGATTATGACGCACAAGACCAAAGGCAAATTTCAGCCTAAATGGGAAGGACCGTTTGTGATAGAGACAGTCTATTCAAACGGAGCATACCGCCTTACAACTGCAGACGGCGACCTCCTCATGATGCCGATCAATGGCAAGTTCTTAAAGAAGTACTATCCTTAATCAAGGATCTTCCCCTCGATCAAGTTAACATTACACCTCTGATCGAGATCCGCGCGTCCGGAATGCGCACAAAGAGAGCCTCTCTCTTTCTCCAAGCATATCAAACCTGTTGATAGCTGGGGGTTTGCTTAAAATCCCAAGGGACCTGCTCCCACTTGATTCCCTCTCCAGAATCACTTACCAATTCTCATCCATAGAATGGTAGGACCACATATATTCCGCTGTTATGTTAACATTAAACCTATGACAGCAATCCCCTCGTTTCTCCCCGAGATAATGAGACCTCCAAAATTACCTACCAATTCTCATCCATAGAATGGTAGGACCACATATATCTCGCTGTTACGTTAACATTAAACCTATGACAGTGGTTCCCTCGTTTCTCCCCGTGAAAACGAGACTTTTCCCAAACTCCATTGTTATTTTGAACTTAGCGGCGTCTCAATTGGTTACGTCATCGCGACCTCTGAACCAGCAGACAGCTAAGTCTCAATCTTGAGCCCTGTTGACATTTACAAAAGACAGGTCTCGATACTTATTGACATTTACAAAAGATAAGTATCACCTATTTTGAGGCTTGGTGGCTTCTCAACCAGTTACGTCATTGCGACCTCTGAACTGGCAGATAGCCAAGTCTCATCTACCATTGAGCTTAGTGGCGTCTCAATTGGTTACGTCATTGCGACCTCTGAACCAGCAGACAGCTAAGTCTCAATCCCGAGTCCTGTTGACATTTACAAAAGACAGGTCCCGATACTCGTTGACATTTACAAAAGACGAGTATCACCTATTTTGAGGCTTGGTGGCTTCTCAACCAGTTATGTCATTGCGACCTCTGAACTGACAGATAGCCAAGCTTCATCTACCATTGAACTTAGCGGCGTCTCAATTGGTTACGTCATCGCGACCTCTGAACCAGCAGACAGCTAAGTCTCAATCCCGAGTCCTGTTGACATTTACAAAAGACAGGTCTCGATACTCGTTGACATTTACAAAAGACGAGTATCACTCATTGTTGAGCTTGGTGGCTTCTCAACCAGTTATGTCATTGCGACCTCTGAACTGGCAGATAGCCAAGTTTCATCCACCATTGAACTTAGCGGCGCCTCAATTGGTTACGTCATCGCGACCTCTGAACCAGCAGACAGCTAAGTCTCAATCTCGATGCTTGCTGACATTTACAAAAGGCAAGTATCTCCCCTTTTAGCCCCGCAATGGGCTAACCTCGAGACTGGCAACATCTCAATTGGTTATGTCATCGCGACCTCTGAACCAACAGACAGCCATGTCTCATTATCTAAACAAACAAAGACGACAAAAGAAAGAATTTTTATTAAATTCCAAAGGATGGGATACATGGAGGAGCCTACAGGCGTACATGATAAGATCGAATCCGATCTCCGAGCGAAGCTAGCCTCGCCCTCCTATCATCAGCAGCCTGGGCCAGCGCCTGTGATCTTAGCTCAGCCTCATTGAAGTCCACCGCCTGAGCCAGACGAGCCTCGACCTCCACCAAAGTCGCCCTCTGTGACGACTTTTGCGCCGCCAGTTCCTCACTTCGAGCCCTGAGCTGCTTAAGCGCGCAGTCTCTTCAAGACGCATCTGTGTAGCTTTGGATAAGAGGAGATTTGCCTTCTGGATCATCTCCTCGGCCCTCTTAACCTTATCTTCGGCATCAAGAAGAGCACTGGCGGAAGCGTCAATCGCACTCCCAACCTCTGCTTGCTCTGCCTCCAAAGACTTCAAGTCAGAGGAGATAGCCTCAGCAGCCTCTTGAGCGGCGAGCTGAGCCTCGCACCTCTGGGCGACAAGACGTGTGAGCCGTTCATCAGCCAAAGACGCTGCGTCGGAACGATGGTAATGGCGCCATTCCTCCACGTCCTTCTCAAGGTCGTCTACCAGGAGCTCTAGAGCAGCAGCTTGATGGTACCCCTCAAAGTCCCGGATACACTCAATGCCACGGGAGAGGACCATCTTCAGCTTCGAGAATGGCACAGGCGAGCCCTTCAAGACGAGACCGATAGTCTGCTCCAAGCTGTTATAGCTTGACTGGCTACACCGAACAGACTGTTCTGGAGGCCGGAGGCGTAATGAACTGCAAAAACAGAAATGAGCTATGATTAGTTCACCAATCAAGTGGATGCGAAAGCTTAAAAATTCACTAAGACATAGCCTCGCCCAGCAAGCAGGGCCTGCAAGGCGATAGCTTTGAAAAAGCTTCACTTCATGGATAAGACTGCATCTTTGCAGAAAATATCCAAAACGCCGACTTCGCTTAAAGCAGGAAGTGGTATAGCCCTAAGGGCTAACGTCATCAAAGGGGCATTATGGTCAAAAGTCATCATGACTGAGAGAACTTATTCAAGTCCTTTTCCTCAAACAGTACGGAGATGGCCCAAGTTATGGCTTCGTGCGAAAGCCCAAAGAAGAACTGTTCAGTTCTTACTTCCCTGGTGCAAGCAAAATAGGGAAGTTGAAGGGAAACGAGTTCCCTGATAAGGACAGATCATATTTGATCGTCCTAATAGCCGAGTATCGGCTCCAAAAGATGGAGACCACTCTCTAATCAGACAGGAAAATTCCTTACTGGTGATCGGTCGCTCGATGACCGGAGGAGGAGCGCCCTCCGCCGCAGAAGTCGCCACTTCTTTCCCTGCTCGTCTTTTGGGCGCCATCAAAGAAATGTAAGGGTTCTCAAAGAACTCTGAAGCAAAGAAGGAAGAAGAAGGAGAGGAAGAGATAGAAATTTCTCTGAAAAAGGAGATCTTTTCCTGCTCAGCCCGATCGGGCTTTTATAGGCCAATCAGCGCCTGAAACGAGGCCTCGAAAAGGGCGTATGTCGCCGTTTCGAATTAATTCAAAACGCCGCCCAAAGCGCCTTCCGAGAAGCGCTGCTTCGATTCCGCTAAGGGTTAACTTCGCCCTGGCTTAAAATGCGGACTTCGCACAATCCTTCAAGAACTTAGCCGAAAGGCTTACTTTAGCCCTCTAAAAAGGCGCTGACATGCCAGTCTCGCGAAGATCACTCAAAGAAAGGACTATGTCCTTAACTCCGCATGCAGTTTAGCCCCGCTATGGCCAAATTCTCAGTGAAAATAAACAAAAATCAGATGATCAGACGATGAACTTTCATTGATTCAAAAGCAAGGGTACATTGATATTACATCAAAGTTGTGTTTCATACAAACACATTCAGTTGCCCAACAAGATCATTTGAGGCATACAAGCGGTTTTATCTGCTCCCAGGCCAGACCAACGGGACAGGAAGGGCCTTCCTCCTGCATAAGGCTGTAATCAGTGGTGCCACAAGGACACGGTCATTTTTCTCCACAAAATGGCAGGTCTTGCCAGGCCATTTTTTGTTGAAGCCTGGCAATAAAAACCTATCGCCGCCAACACGTCAGATCACCTATAATGGGAACTAGTTTTGATGCCACGGATCTGACGGGTGTGAGGCCCACTCCCCTGAAGTGGATCGTCTCCGACGAAGGCCACCAAAGTTGAAAGTCGGCAACGATGTCAGTGATCTCACTGATCACCTCCGACGAAGCGGCGACCAGCCTCACCTCAGAATGAATCATCTCGGATAAGAGGCTGCCAACAGCCCCTGGGACGCGCATTCGCTGCCCCGAATTGTTCCTCCTGCTTAAAAGTAAAGCTTCAACCGGGGAAGCATAAGGCAATTTTATGGCTTCTTCCATCAAGTTACCAGACTGGCAAGCATAGCTCGCTGCAAGGCAAATTGGAGCAAGTTAGCAGTCAAGCACAGAAAGAGCTGCAAAAATACTAAGTCAGATTCTTCGGCGGCAAAGTAATCCAACTTCAGTCAAAGCAGAGGATAAGCCTCGCCTGCACGGCAACCATGGGCTGGTTCAGCAAACGCCAAGTCCTAGCCTCGCCTATACGGCAAAGTCAGACTGATCTTGTGAGAAACAGTCTCAACATTCACCAATATGGCAAGACTGGCTCAACTATTGAAAAAGCCAAGTCCCAAGTCCTGCCTGCGCAGCGGACTTAACAAGCAACGATCTTTCACTGATCAAGCCAAGATGGTAGCTTCACAGAAAGCTATGATGAGATCCTTCTCTGCAGCAGCCAATTGCAAGATGAAGAACAAGGGAAGTTAATCCCTAAAGCGGGCTGCCAAAGCTAAATCAAGGGAAATGAGTTCCCTAAAAGCAGTGAAGTCTTCGAATGATCAAGACTTACTGGTCCTTGGCTGGTTAGACAACCAGAGTGGGTTTTCCCACTAATTCAGAGATCTGAGTATCTCTCACAACCAAGAGAAGAGAAGAAGAAAGGCAAGACATTTCTCTTCAGAGGACCTCAAGTGTCCTATTTATAGGCCCCATGGCCTGAGCACTCTCACCTCAAGCGTGGAAGCACGAGCGCATTCAAGGCATTTATTGCGCCCTGATGGAAGGGACGGTTTTCCCTTGGAACCGTGCAAAGGGAGAAAACGTCTCCTCATAAAAGGCATTTATGGCGCCTTGAATAAAGGGAATATCCTCCCTTGGAAACGTGCAAATCGGAGAACATCTCTCTCGATTGGCGCAAAGAAGGAATGATCCTCCTCGTAACCGCCCCACGGCAGTTGGCTTTGAAAAGGCAACAGGAGTTCCAAAGCGAACTTATTTCTTGGAAGCCCAGGCGCGGAACTACCCCGACGCGAAGCTACTCGCGAACCAGTGCAATTCTTCGGCGAATTCATCCCAAAGCAGGATTGAAGGCGAAGCTGAACTCAACCATCATGGCGACGTTCATACTCCACACCACCATCACAGCGGTTCAAAGTATTTCGAAGTCTGGGCTATTGCAGACTTTCGAAAACTTTGAAGGGGGTCTTGTTGACACTTAAAAAAGACAAGATTCTCATTGGTCCGAACGATGTCTAAACTTGTTGACATTTACAAAAAACAAGGGACAGACGAGCTGAAGACCAGTTTTCACCCACCTCCAAGGGACAAGGAGGCGGTTTGGACTCCACTGATCCAGCAAGCAGAACAGTGAACCCGGATTGTTTCTAAACAGACCTCAGCAGGTCTAAGATGCTAGCATTTAGCATTACATTAGCCCAAGGAGATAGCCTCAATTGAGAGGCTAGCATCATCCAACTTCGCCAGGAAGCTAACTGATAACTTCGCCGAAAACCCTCTTTTCGGACTTCGATAAGGATTGCCTCTAGCTCCGCTATGAGCTTCAAAGCGGGCAGCTCCGCTATCAGCCTGCTATGGTCAACCTTTGACCAATCAAAATCTCCTGATGAGATCGGATTCAATCTAATCAAATCCAATCGGGATTCAAATATGGCAGGTGATTGCCGCAATCTCTTGACTCTCTTGAAACGAGTAAGAGGATCAAGAGAATCTCCTAACGATATGGAAAGGATCAAAACAAATCACAAAGATCAACCGACCTGCCAATTCTAGCTCCGCAGAAGCTATCCTAGCCTCGCAGCAAGGCTACTTTCCAGATTTAAACAGATTCGGTTCAATCTGTTTCCATATCTTCAAGGGGACGATTATACCCTTGCTCTCCCTATAAATAGCCCGCCAGGGGTACAAGGAGAAAAAGACACGGAGAGGAATCAAGGAGAGACGCATGCATACGGGAGGACTCCACAAGCAGAGGCTTCTTCACAAGGCACCGCGTGTTCTCAAATTCAGAGACCTTTTAGAGAATTGCTTTCTCTAATCAGGGTGTTGATACCCTAACGTCGTCCTTCTTCTCAAGGAATCTCCGGAACCAGGCGAGAAGGAATTCCTTATTGAAGGCGATTTTAAGAAGCAGCAAAAGGGTTCTACCAACCTTCTGTTCTCTGATTCCCCGAACCAGGCGAGAAGGGAATCTCATCGCTCGCATCGTCAAAGGGACAAAGTGGTCGCGCGCTGACCAGACTCCTATCGGCACATTTTTCCAGAATCTCTGAGGAGATCTACTTGTAATCTTTTGAGAATACTTGTAATTTAGCTCCTCAAACTTTTATTTGTAAGTTTTCCCCCTTTGCAAACATAATGGAAAACACCCGCGTCTCTTCTGAGTTACGTTAAATGTGCAAAGTCCATGTTTGGAGACCTAAACACGAAGCTCAAAAGGCTTGCATTTCTGAGGTTTCACTTCCCAAACGCGACGTTCAGCAGCGCGAGGTCCATGCCTCTCCCCAGAGACACTAGACCCGCATCTCTACAACCAAACGGCGGGACTCAGAAGGTCCGTGTTTCTCAAGTATCACTAGCCAGATGCGACAATCAGCAACGCGAGGTTCGCGTCTCTTCTCAGCAGAGGCGCGAGACCCGCATTTCAAAGCTAAAACACGACAACCGCGTCTGTTCTACAGAACGTAAGCTCCGCGTTTCTGAACCCTGCGTTTCAGAGTTCTGACACAAGGATGGCTCTCAAAAGCTGAAAGCCCTCGAAAACCCGAGGTTAGTCTCTTTGATCCCCCTCTGACAGATTAAGAGACTACTTGACAAAGAAAAGGAGTGCTAATCAGATCACTCCATCCTGTTGCTGTGAATGGCTCATCACAGCAATGCTCTCTGAATGTGGCTATAGTTCACCTGCGAGCAAGCAGTCGGTATTCATAAGATTAAATTCAACCTCCCGATCAGTCGAAAGACGTCGTTCTCACAGAAGGGGAACCTTCTCTGACACGGAGTACCCCGAAGTCACTGCAAACATGGCAGGTCCAAGCACCACGCCAAGCAGAAGTAGGGAAAAACAACAGGCAGTCAGCTCTGACGAGTCTGATACGGAACCAGAAGGAGTGTACCAGCATACTCGCACTCAGACTGGTGCGGTAGCCCCAGTTGATTACAGTGCCCTAGCCCAGGGCATTGAAGTCAGTGAATCACACTCTGCCATTGCAAAATCCCAGGCCTCAAACTCTTCTGCAGAGAAAGAAGCCTTTGCATATATGGCAAACACTCCCGAGGAGACGGCCAGATGTTTAGAACTGCAAGCCCAGGTCCAGAGGGAACAATTCGATATGATTCTCGCCCAACAAGAATCTATCGATACCCTCAAGCAAATGCTTGCACAATTACTTGAAGACAAGAAGAAGTCAAAGACCCTAACTTCTTCTAAAAGTCCAAAGGCAAGCGGAAGGAAGGGGAAAGTTCATCTTCTATGCACATAGAAGAGGAGAAGCAGTCTAACTCCGAGTCGTCTAAATTCTCATCTAAAGAGGGAGGCAATCCAGAAAACGGGGGTGTTCATTCTAAAAGAATGAATAAATTAGAGTAACATCTAGAAGCCCTTACCAATCAGAAAGGCCTCCAAGAAGCAGGAGTAGTCCGGCTGTACCCGACAGAATGGGATCTTGTCCCGTACCCTCCCAAGTTCAAAGCCCTGACTCTACAGGCCTTTGACGGCAAAGGGTCACCAACCTGATTGAAACGGGAAAATAATAAAGTTAAAGTTAGAAAGTCTTAGTCTCGTTTCAATTTAACCGCGTAGTAAAGGCTAGGCGGGTCGATCCACAGGGAAGGATGCGATGCAAGCGTTTCGGAACGATCTTCTCTGTATTTCGCTTAGAACAGAAGAAAAAGAGAGATTGATTAGATTTGATTGATTTTGAGAAATATAGTTTACTAATCATCTACCACAACCCATAGTATTAGTCTCAAATAATGAATATCATATTAAAATAATAAACATCCATCCTAGGATATTAATTGCTATTCAAGCAAGATGAATAATGTTGGAACCCTAACTAGTGTGCACTAATAAAGATTAAATAGTTGTTCATCCTAATTTTAAAGTATAGCATAAGATAAGTTTTTACTTAAAGTTATGCTATCAAAGTTTTAAGTATGAACTTATGAAGAATCATCTAAAAGTGTAAACTAAATTAAGAAAACCTAATTATCAATTCATCTTCAAGAAGATTATTTTAATCCTAGGGTTTCTAATAATGGATATCAATCAATTCACCTTTTAAACTAAACTAGGGTTGACCGAGAGATTAGCAAACTATAAATTGAATTTAGTTATTCATCTTTTTTATTTTATTTTCAATTTTTATTTTTAATATGAAAAATTGCATGAAAGCGAAAAGAAGAAAAATAATCTATCTAAGCATAAAAATAGATTTAAATAACAAAGAAGAAAGAGTAACCTTTTATTGGATGTCACTTTCCAATTACAACGCTCCTCTCCTTCTTCAAAATATTCTCCTTCGAATAATAAAAATGAAAATACAAAAAATTTCGGAAGAGAAAAAAATCTAAAGAAAAATCCTAACTTCAGTGGCTAGATGCCCCCTCTCTGTTGCTCTGCAGGGATATTTATAGGAGATATAGGAAGTAGAGTCCCAGTACAACTCTCCCACGAAACCACGTAACAGATCTCATCCAAAGAGCCACGGAAACGCGGCTATGGCCGCGTTTCCGCGGCTATGGCCGCGTATAGCGTGGCCAATGGCCACGCGCTTTTTTACGTGGCCTCCTCTGGTCCATCCATCTGGGCCCCTCCTTCTGGATTCTACATGCAGACCCTCTATCTTGAGAATTCGGGATAACTTGGGAAGCAAGTTATCATAAATCTGAATTTATAAAAGGATTTTTATCTTTAAACTTTTCTCCTTTTATCTTTATCCTTGTATTTCAGCAATTAGGGTTAAGTAGAAGTCCATCTTATCTTATCCTTTTCCTCCTCTTTTAACAATTAGGAGTTTTATTTTATCCTTCCTTTTCCTCCCTTAGATTTTAAATAAATAATTTAAAATCCAAGTTTAGATTAAGTTAGATAAGGGAGAAACTTCTAAATTACTACAATTTATGCATGTGGGCTTGTTGGGCTTTTGGGCTTCAATCGGCATTATTTCTTTATTTTTTTAATTACTCAAGGCCTACACACATTAAACAATAAAACATTAGTAGTAGTGCGTAATAAAAGAATAAATAGGGAAATATGATGGTAAATGTGGTGATAAATATGCACTTTTACTATCTATCAGAACCCACACATCTACTACTTCAATTCTCAAATAGGGAATATAGTAGATAACGATGCCATATTGACATGTTTGTTCATCAGTACTCTAAAGGGACTGGCCTTCGACTGGTTCATGAAACTTTTTGAAGACTCCATCAAAAATTGGGGTAATTTAGAGAAGCTCTTCCTTGCACGCTTCTTCGAAGATGATTCGGAGGTTACCTTGCCAAGTCTTCTAGCAACGAGGCAACAAAAAGGAGAGTCGGTCAAAGTATTTGTGGAGAGATTTCAGAATATGGCACTCCAATGTCTTAGCGGTATGACCCAGGCAACCCTGGTGGAACATGCTGTCACAATTTACAAACCTCACTCCTAGCCTAGGTAGGAGTTGCTGAAAGTCGCATCTGAAAGAAATTGGTCCATCAAGGTGAACAGGCTGAAGAAATTATCGTCAGGGTTAGGGCAGAAGAAAACAAGCCCAGACCCGAAAAGTCGACAAGGCGGTTGAAGTGTCTTTCCAATCAAAAATGAAGGACACATTGGCAACATAGACGAAATCTCCCGTTAAACCTCAGCCAACTAAAGGGGTGGCTCTTCAAGTCAGCCGCGCGCCAACAGGCAATACTCCTTCAAAGACAAGCACGTCGATTCGTTGTTCAAGCTACTCAACAAGAGCAACAAATTAAAGCTTCCTGAAGCCAGACGTCATGAGGAGGTCAACAAAACTGACAATCTCAACTATTGCCTGTATCATAGGATGTTGGGGCACCCCACCAAGAGTTGTTATATCTTTAAAGATATTCTTCAAGCTCTGATCGATGCAGAAGTATTCAAGCTTCGTCCAGAGTAGAAGAAAGTGAAGGCTAACATGACGTCATTTCTTCAGTTTGGAAACCGGCCTCCAACACCGGTCGGAGTAGTTCCCATCCCGAAAGGGAAACTTAGGATGACCAATACATACCCGCATTACAAGCAAGAGAAAGGTCTTGTACCTATCCCTACACCTCAAGGAGAAATTATGTGGGTTCATCCCGACCTTGTGGAAGGCCAACAGTGGACTACTGTTACCAACAGGAAGTCCAAAGGCAAAGCAAGAGCTTCGCCCTGTAATGTGGTGTGTGCCTCTTTCCAGGAAGCAGAAACTGATGTCCTCTCTTTAACCTCCTCAAAGGAGGAGACAATCGTCCTTATCGCAGAGCTGAATGCACCACACGTGGCCGAAACTCGTTCGGGACAGTCGCACTTAAAGAAATATGATGAGTTAGTGGCAAATCCACCTGGACCTACTTCAGAGCCAACCAAGCCCTCCGCGAAGCAACCTGTGAAGAAGCAGAAAGAGCTTCGGTATTCCAAAGCTCTCCCGAAGGACAAAGCAGAAGGTACTTCAGCACCTTACCGCTTTGATGTCTTGGCTCAACTGGCCAACATTCTAGCCAGGATCACTCTTTATGAGCTCCTAAGACTGTCAAAGTCAACAAGAGAAGCTCTGAGAGAAGCTCTACCCGATGCTGAGGTCTTCATGACCCAGTTCTCAGCTGAGCCACAGGAGGAAAATAAGGAAGACTATCTCCACGCCTCTCAAAATGCCCCTGCATTACCTTCACGCCAGATGACATGCAGGTCAAGGGGAACATGATAGGCACTTGTACTTCACAGGGTATATTGGATCGTCTGACGTGAGCCGCATTCAGGTAGATCCAGGATCTGCATTGATCTTTATGCCTCGCTGGGTCATACAGCACTTAGGGATCCTCACCCACTGATTGAGCGCCACCCAAACTACCATCTGTGGTTTCAACGCCAATGGTACACGCCCAATGGGGAAGATCAAACTCAAATGTCGATTTGGGATCTGAGATCTGAAGTGACGTGCTATGTGATTGACGCTGACACTTCAAATAATTTACTGATGGGACGATCATGGATTCATCGTAACTCCATCATCCCCTCCACTCTCCATCAAGTCATGAAGTATATTGACGGAGATGGGAAAGTCTGAACGTTGATCGCCGAGAGGCATCCGTTTAAGGGGGTAGAGAATTATTTCACAGACTCCCTCCTATACCAGGATTCTCTAGAGATGAACGAGAATCCATAGCCAGAGGAACCAGACTCTGGTAATGAAGCTGACATTGAACCAGAGATGGAAGAAGAGTGCCTGTGGGAATTAAATCCACTTGTAACGAGCACTAATAAGTTCGATGTTAATAACACCACCGATGATGCAGGGGAGTGGTATATTAATGAAGAGTTGGATTTGACTTACTTTTATGTGTTTGCTTATGATTCAGTACCGTCTGACACTAGTACCGATGTAGATGATGACCCCTGGTCGGCAATAGGTGCTCTGACATCATTGCATGTACCAGTGAGGTCATCCCTCATGGCGTATCAAGACGTCAGTGATGCACAAGAATCATTATTCATGGTCCTAGCAAGACGCAAAGGCTAAAAACCAATTCTTTTCGAAAGAATCAAGTCCGAATTGATGCCTCGCGAAGACTCAGAAAGCAAGAACGAATCCCCTCAATTCGCCCATTATGAGCCAAATGTACTCAGAATGATGGAGAACATGGGGTATGATTTAACGAATGGTCCTGGCTTGAACTTGGCAAAGGAAGGAGAACACTGCTTCGATCCTTCGTTCCAAAAGGGAAGACCCCTGATTATTATCATCGAACTCGTAGGGGGTTGGGCTATGTGTCAACTCTGATCCCGTCAGCCTCTGAGTCTGAAGGGTTATTATATCACTACCGCTCGTCAGGCACGTCATCGTGGGAGTCAGATGTCAGTGTCAACAACATCTTTAGAGAACTTTTAATAAACATGATTTCAACAAGCCACCTGGAAGATGGAGATGAAGAAATGATCCAGTCGGATACAAATCCTTGGATTAAACACCTGAACACTCTCTGGGATATTTGCTTCGAACAACGTGACCAACCCATAGAGGATAAGGTCACCCAGATCAATCTGAGAGATGAGGCTAATCCTAAGCCCATCTTTATAAGTGAAAACTTATCACCCTCCGAGAAGGAAGATCTAATATCTCTTGTGCGGGAGAATATAGATGTTTTCACTTGGATTTACGAGGACATGCCTGGGCTTGATCCTCGAGTGGCTATGCATTGCCTCAACATTAATTCGGATGTGAAACCAGTCAAACAGCACAACGACGATTCCGTTCAGAAATAATGAAAGCAATCCAGTCTGAAGTTAAAAAGCTCATAGACTTTGGCTTCATCAGGGAGGAACAATACCTCGATTGGATTGATTTGTATTGATTTCCGTGATCTAAATGAGGCTTGTCCAAAATATGAATTTCTCCTTCCAGTCAAGGATGTCATGATCGACAATACGTGTGGATTTGAACGGATGTCCTTCATGGATGGATTCTCGGGATACAATCAAATTAAGGTGTACCCTGATGATGAAAAGCATACATCTTTCAGAACGCTTCTGGGGGTGTACTGCTATACTGTCATGCCCTTCAAAATAAAGAATGCGGGAGCAACATACCAGAGGGCTATGAATGCAATTTTTCACGAGCACATATGCTAAACAGTGGAATGCTACGTCGATGACATTGTAGTAAAAAGCCGTGCGAAGGGCAATCACATAGCGGATCTGAAGACCGTATTCGACATCATGCGGGCTCATCAGCTGAAGATGAACCCCACCAAATTCTTCCTGGGGGTAGCCAGCGGTAAATTCCTAGGATTTATTGTGACATCCAAAGGAATCCACCTCGATCCAGAGAAAGTCCGCGCTGTCCAAGCGATGCAACCTCCAAGGAATCTCAGGGGGCTTAGAGGGTTGCAAGGGCGATTAGCGTACATCCGGAGGTTTATCTCAAATCTCTCAGGAAGATGCCAATCCTTTGCCATATTAATGAAGAAGGGTGTTTCATTCATTTGGGACGATGTTTGCCAACAAGCGTTCGAGGAAATCAAAAGATACCTCATGCAACCACCTGTTCTTACAGCTCCGGTGTCAGGAAAACCTTTCCTGATATATGTTCGAGCGATGGATCATTCCTTAGGAGCTTTGCTGGCCTAGAATAATGATCAGGGACACGAGCAGGCAATCTACTATTTGAGTAGAACTATGATCGGAGCCGAACATCAGTACAACCTGATTGAAAAGGAATGTTTGGCGTTGGTGTTCGCCGTCCAAAAAATGCGACATTACCTGGTAGGTCAAACCATATATGTCGTATCAAAAGTCAATCCTTTAAGGTTGCTTATGACAAAGCCATCGTCGCTGAATGGTCGACTGGCAAAATGAGCCATATTGCTCTCCCAATATGAGATGCAATTCCTACCGCAAAAAGTCATGAAGGGACAGGCGGCGGCAGATTTCCTGGCTGAGCATCCAAATCCAAGAGCGACCAAACTTTATGAGGATCTCCAGATGAGGTCACTGAAGTTTGTTAACCCAGACATCTTTCGAAGGATAGGTGTGGCAACTCTTCTTCGATGGTGCATCAAGAATGGATCCGCGAGGGAATGTCATAGCAGGAGTGGGGGTAGTCCTTGTCTCCCCATAAAACCATGTAATTCCTCGTGCATTCTCATTAACTGAGTCATATTCCAACAACGTAGCGGAATACTATGCTCTCTTGATCGGAATGCAAATCGCCGATGAGATTGGTGTTAAAAATCTTGAAGCATACGGTGACTCTAAGCTCATCATTAACCAAGTTTGCGGGGAGTACGAAGTCAGACATGAAGATTTAATACCCTATCACAACGTAACTATCTACATGGCCGAGAGGTTCAGAAATTTTTACATCGACCATGTACCCGCCAGCAAAATACGCATGCAGATACAGTGGCATCTCTCCCTGCTTCATTGGCTCTTCTAGCTGCAGTAGTAGAGAAAATACTCGTCTACAGCCATGACTTATATTGTCCAAGATTCGCTTTTGAAGACCACCAAAAGTCGACAGGAGACCGTTAAGTCAAAGAAGCTCTAGAGACTTCAACAGGTCTAGAGCTCAGGGATTGGCGATCCCGTACATCGACTATGCATTATACGACATCTTTCTTGATGACCCCAAAGAGGTGACTGCCATTAGAAGGAAAGCCTCTAAATTTTACTATAATGCGATCACGTGAACACTGTACCACTGATCACATGATGAGATCCTCCTCCGCTGCCTGTCACAGAAGGAGGCACAGGAAGTACTCAAAGAAGCGCATGACGGCATGTGTGGGGCTCATCAGCATGTCCCGAAGCTTAGGGATTGACTCCAAAGACTGGGGTATTACTGGCCAAAATTGATTCCCGATGCCATCGCTTACGCCAAATGATATCACACCTATCAGGTCCATGGTGACTTCATCCATCAAGCGTCAGGACATCTTCTCTCTACAACTTCAACCTGGCCATTTGAGATGTGGGGAATGGATGTGGTTGGCCCTATCAGCCCACCTTCATCCAAAGGACATCGGTTCATCTTAACTATAACCGACTACTTCTCTAAATGGGTTGAAGTTATTCCCTTGAGGGAGGTAAAGGCATCTGATATGATCAAATTTGTTAAACATCACGTCATTTACCGCTTTGGTATGCCACGACGGATCATTCATGATAATGAGCCCCAGTTCGTCAGCCAATCCTTTCAAAGGTTCTGCAACAAGTTCAGAATCCATAGCATATCTTCAACGGCATACTATCCAGCTGTTAACAGTCTTGCAGAAGCTTTTAACAAGAGTATTGGAAAACTTCTCAAGAAATTCATCTCAAAAAGCCAACGTGACTGGGACGACAAATTAGGTGAATGCTTATGGGCCATCGCACGACTGTTTGAACCCTGATGAAAGCTACACCATTCTCTTTGGTATATGGGTGTGAAGCTGTACTCCCACTAGAAATCAAGATCCCATCTCTATGCATCGCCTTGATAGCAGAGATGACAAATGAGGAGAAGTATCGACTGTGACTCCAAGAGCTGGAGGCTTTGGATGATAAACGTCTGCAAGCTCAATAGCAAATCGACCTCTATCAAGCTCGAATTACCAGAGCCTTCAACAAGAAAATCAAAGAGTGGACTTTCAAGAAAGGTGACCTTGTCTTAGCTGTCAGAAGACCCATTGTAATGACACATATGACAAAAGGGAAATTCCAACCTAAATGGGAAGGACCATTTGTAGTGGAGTCGGTCTACTCAAATAGAGCATACCGTCTTATAACCCCAGACGGTGATATGCTCATGATGCCAATCAATGGTAGATCATGAAAAAGTACTATCCTTGATAGCATTCTTCTCTTGATCAAGTTAATACTACACCTCTGATCAAAACTCCATATCCAAGATATTTGGAGGAACGTCAAAGAAAAGCTTCTTTCTTCCTCCCATGGATCACATCACGATCGATCAACATCAAGCTGATCGAGCGCCGGTTACATCATGATGCATGATGTAAACATTGAAGAAGAAATAAAATGCAAGTTTTCAGTTTTAGCTTTGTTACTCTTCTCTAGTGTACCTATGGACATTCGATGCCTCTGACGGCTAAGGATGGAGGAAAATGTTAGCTTTTAAGTCCAACATAAATCTTTGATAACTCATCATGCTGAGAGGAATAGCACGGCTAGTCCAACTCAAACAGTAGTTGATAAAGGCACACCAAATATGTTGATGGCTGAGGGTTTGCTAAAAATCCTAAAGGACTTTGTCCTATCCTCTCCTCCAGAATCTCCTGCCAATTCTCTTCCACAGAATGGTAGGGCGACAAAAATACCTGGATTTATTGCTCCAACGAAATGAGCTAGGACCTGTCACGTTGACAGTAAACCTCTGACAAACCAGATTTCACGATCCCCAGTGGATTAAGTCAAGTTAATATTAAACCTCTGACAACGAAACTCATTTTTTTTTAAAAAAATCTCAGCTGTTATGTTAATATTACACCTCTAACGGCGAACCTCCCATGTCCCTAGGAAATCAATGATTATCACGTTAATATTACACCTCTGACAATTCATTTTATTTTTCCACCAAAGTCCCCTACCAATTCACTTCCATAGAGTAGTAGGTCCACAAACTTAATCATTGTTAAGTTTAATACCAAATCTCTGATAATGAAAAGTTTTAATACTCCCCGTGAGTACAAACTTTGTAACGCCCCGATCCCAAAGATACGGAGACGTCACTGCGACGCACATACGTAGGTCGAATGGAGCCCCCACGTATATACGCTAAGCAAATAATACAACAAGCAACAGAGTATAACACACAGCGTGATACAACCATATGCCAACATACAAGGTAAAAGTACAGAGTTATACAAGTTATGATATACAAAATCACCATACAGTGTCCATTATCACAACTCCAGTCCAAAAAGAAACAAGATACAACCAAAAATACAAAAATGCTCACGTGTGGATGGAGACCACGTGAACAAAAAAAAGTGCCGGGCACGCTGGATCTAGGACTGGTCGGACTGATCTCCAAGGTAAGCCAAGTCCTCGGCGGAAGGCTCCACCTCGTTCCAGGCCTCTGAATCTGAATGTGCAAATCCAAAGGGTCAAGACATAATACGAGAAATAAAATAGTCAAGTGACAATAGGATCATGAATAGTGGTAGAAGAGCAATACTAAGTAACCATGCATGTCAGGATATGTAACTATGTAAGGTAATGACATATGAAATGAATATACAATGAGTGTCTTATTATTATTACTTGTCTTACTGTGATATCTAGCTATGTGGCCCAGCGTCCCAGAGCACATAGATCCATATCCTAGTATGACAAGGTTGTTATTGGAAATAGCGGTTGTATCGACGAACTATGTTTACAGTGGGTGAAACCTGAAATAGTGAAGCCTGCTCGGTCAAAACCGGAATAGTGAAGCCTGCTCGGTCAAAACCGGAATAGTGAAGCCTGCTCGGTCCCCTGGCGTACCACAGGTCAGACCGGAACAATATTATACAATATTGTTTAAACCACTGTAAACACGAACACATACCGATATTCCGCACATTTCCCCCGACCCGGGTGTAAGTTGGTGTATTTTATGTAAAAGTCAAGTATATCATGCTTTGGTTTAAGAGATGGCATGATAGGTGGTGATATTGCTATTTAACATGCCATGGAAGGAAATATATGCAATAACAAGTCATGAGGTAACCAGTAAATACGTCCAATCAGTTATACATCCGGAAAAGCCAGTATTGGAGCATGAACAAGCAATAAACGATACATGCGTAACAAGTAAAAGAACCAAGTTCAGAACAGAAATTAACTATGCAACACTGCCAGAATTAGTCGACTAGGAGTATAGATTAGTCGACTAATAGGGTCTATAGTCGACTAGCAGTATAGGTTAGTCGACTAAGTCAGAGATGTAAAGGATTGGAGTTCTGTTTCAGTGCATGTTAGTCGACTAGGTTGAGGGGATTAGTCGACTAATAGGGGGATTAGTCGACTAGGTGGATTCAGGAGTCGACTAATATGGTTTCCAGAGAGTTTGTTAGTCGACTGATAAATTGGCCAAGTCGACTAATGCTGTGTTTTCCAGAAAGCCTAAATTTCAGCTAAGTGTTCTAGTCGACTAGACCTATGGATAAGTCGACTAATACTGTGTAAAAATAGAGAGCAGAACAGAAAATCCAGATTTTGTGTGGTTTGGTTCTAACAGTTAAAAGTGGGATTTTCACAGCATTACAAGTCCTGTTTTACTAATACAAGCTCACTAGAACATAGAATAGCCAAGGTAAATGATGGGTTCACCTAGTTATGTTGGATTTGAGTGTTATGACCTAAAAATAGGGTTTTTATCATACCCAAGAACATGGATCACTACCCTAGCACATGTAATTGGTAGATTAAGTCTTGGTGAGTAAGAACTCACCTGGATGTGCTGGTTTTGAAGCTAGATCCAAGGATGGAGATGGTGAGGGCTTCAATCCACACTTGTTCTTGAAGCTAGGGTTGAAGATCTTGCCCTTTGGTGAAGCTTGGAGTGGAGATGGAGGTTCCTTGATGAAGCTTGATGAATCCTTTGTGATCTAGAGGTGGAGATGAAGAGGTTGGGTTCACTTGGAGCTAGGGTTCTTGCTAGAGAGGAAGAAGATGGTGGAGCTTCTCTCTTGGTGAAAATGAAAGAGAGGAAAAAAAAGAGGGATTTGCAAATAGCAATGAATTTATAGTTAGAGGCTTTTGCAAAGGGATTGTGATTTTGGTGGAAGGGAAGGGTCTTCTTGCAAAAATGTGAGGTGAGGTGTCCCCTCTCTTGCCACTTGGCCGGCTGTGGGTGAGAGAGAGAGTGAGTGGAGGTAGGTGAGGGTGAGTGGGAAATGAGGTGGCAAGATGAGGTGGAAAAGCATTTTTGCAAATTTTGGAAAAATGCCCAAAATTCAAGTATTTTGGATTGGTCTGGAAATTTTACCAAAAATCAAGAAAAATATTTGAAGACTAAAGGTGAAATCCGTTTGAAGAAATACTGTGTAGATTTTTAATTAAAAATCCCAGAAGCAGAAATTTACCGACACCGAAATAATTTTCATAAATTTATAAAATTCTTAGAAAAATAATATAAGTAGGAAATATGATTCTAAGCAATAAAGTCTAAAGGACTTTCTTGAAATCCCTAATAGTTTGGAAGATAAAAATTCGGGAATCGGTCAGCGGTACTGGCCGACACCGGTTTTTGAAGAAATTCATTTTAATTTCAGAAAATTCTAGAAAATCACATAAAATCTAAAGTATTATAAAATGATGTTTGAAATTAAAATCGGTCAAATACGGATGGTAAATCGGAAGATACGGTCAAAGGGCCGAATACGTAACTAAGTACGTATTCCGGGAAAGGGGTATTACAATCTACCCACCTTACAAAAATTTCGTCCTCGAAATTTCCTAAGGTGAAAGATAACAGGGAAGGCAGTAGATAGATACGGATACAAGGAAGGATAACGGTAGAGAAGAGTAGAAGGAAAGAGTCTTACCCAATCAGGATGTGAAAAGTTGAGGATAACGCTCCCGGATAACGTCCTCTCGCTCCCAGGTGGCCTCTCCTGACGCGTGCCTGCTCCAAGACACCAACACCAATGGAATAGCCCTGCTCTTCAGAGTCTTGACACTCCTGTCAAGAATGGCCAACGGCTGCTCTTGGTATGATAGATCCGGTTGCAGCTCTAGCTCGGAATGATCCAGAATGTGGCTGTCGTCCCGGACATACCTCCTCAACTGGGACACATGGAAGACATTATGCACCCCGTCCAAAGATGGCGGCAATGCTAATCTATAAGATACGTCTCCCACACGATCCAGGATCTCGAACGGGCCAATATACCTTGGGCTCAGCTTCCCACGAGTACCGAACCGGATAACTCCCCTGGTGGGTGAAATCTTCAAGAACACATGGTCTCCGGTCTGGAACTCCAATGGCCTCCTAAGAGTATCAGCCCAACTCTTCTGCCTACTCTGAGCAGCCCTAAGATGATCTCTGATAACCCTGACCTTCTCTGTAGTCTGCATCAGCATCTCGGGCCCCAATAAACTCCTCTCACCGACCTCCTCCCAGCAAATCGGTGATCTGCACCTCCTCCCATACAATGCTTCGAAGGGAGCCATCTTAATACTGGCCTGATAGCTGTTGTTATATGAAAACTCAGCCAAGTGTAGATGGTCCTCCCAAGACCCTCCAAAGTCTAACATGCAAGCCCTCAACATATCTTCAAGGATCTGAATAGTCCGCTCAGATTGCCCGTCTGTCTGGGGATGATATGCTGTACTGAACTTCAGATGAGTGCCCAGACTCTCTTGGAGACTTTCCCAAAAATGAGATCTGAATCGGGTGTCTCTATCTGATACAATACTGACTGGGACTCCATGCAGACGAACAACTTCCTTCAGATACTTATCTGCCAGAACCTCTGTCGACTGACCAACCCGGAAAGGTATGAAGTGAGCAGACTTGGTGAGGCGATCAACGATCACCCATACCGCATTGTTACCCTTAGGACTCCGAGGCAGTGCCGTCACAAAGTCCATAGTAATATGCTCCCACTTCCATTCGGGTATCGGCAAAGGTTGAAGAAGTCCAGCTGATCTCTGATGCTCGATCTTTATCTGCTGGCAAACCAAGCATCTGGCAACAAATTGGGCTATCTCCCTCTTCATGGCATTCCACCAAAAGTGCTTCTTCAGGTCCTGGTACATCTTGTTTCCTCCCGGATGTATAGAATAGGCAGAACTGTGTGCTTCCTCCAGAATCTTCTGTCTGACTTCTCCCTGGGGGACACAAAGTCTACTACCATAACACAAAGCACCATCCGGACGAATACAAATATCTGCCCTCAGTCCAGCCTCCACCTGAGTCCTGAATGTCTGCAATCTTGGATCTTCCTTCTGAGCCTCCTTGATCTCCTCTACCAATGAGGACTGGATCTGCAATGCCATAAGCTGCCCTGCCTTATCACCTCCCTGCACCAACCTCAAATCCAATCTGATGAACTCCTGGATCAACTCTTTCTGCTGAGTAAGGCGAACTAGCACTCTGTTCTCCGGCATCCTGCTCAGTGCATCTGGAACGGTATTGACTTTGCCTGGATGATACTGCAAGTCAATATCGTAGTCCGCCATAAGCTCCAACCACCTCCTCTGCCTCATATTCAGCTCCTTCTGCGAGAATATATACTTGAGGCTCTTGTGGTCAGTGTATATCAATACCTTGTCTCCCAGAAGGTAGTGTCTCCAGATCTTCAATGCAAACACCACAGCTGCCAACTCCAAGTCATGAGTCGGGTAGTTCCTCTCATGAGGCTTCAACTGCCTAGATGCATATGCTATGACATGATCGTGTTGCATAAGCACGCACCCCAGGCCTTTTCCTGATGCATCACAGAAAATAACCATCCCTCCTCTTCCTGAAGGGGTCCTCAAGATTGGGGCTGAAATAAGCTTCTGCTTCAACTTCTCAAAGGCTGCATCACAATCTCCTGTCCATATGAATCTCTCCCCTTTCCTGGTGAGCCTGGTCAACGGAGCTGCAAGTCTAGAGAAATCCTGGACGAAGCGCCTGTAATATCCGGCTAGTCCAAGAAAACTCCTTATCTCAGACACCGTCTTCGGAACTGGCCAATTTTGCACCGCCTGGACTTTACTAGGATCGACTGCAATCCCTTCTGCTGAAACTATATGTCCAAGGAAGGTTATGCTGTCTAGCCAGAACTCACACTTGCTCCTTTTGGCATGAAGCTGCTCCTGCTGAAGAGTCTGCAACACGATCCTCAAGTGCTCTGCATGCTCCTCAAAACTCTTGGAATAGATCAGGATGTCATCTATAAACACCACTACAAACTGATCCAGGTAAGGAGAGAACACCCGGTTCATCAGGTCCATAAACACAGCAGGGGCATTGGTAACTCCGAAAGGCATCACTAGAAACTCGTAGTGGCCATATCGGGTCCTGAATGCCGTCTTCGGAACATCTTCCTTCTTCACCCTCAGCTGATGGTAGCCCGACTGCAAATCCAACTTAGAAAATACACGGGCTCCATGAAGCTGATCAAACAAGTCATCAATCCTGGGCAAGGGATACTTGTTCTTGATGGTGACCTTGTTCAACTCCCTGTAATCAATGCAAAGCCTCTTGCCACCGTCCTTCTTGTTTGCCAATAGCACCGGGGCTCCCCATGGTGAAGTGCTAGGCCGGATCAATCCCTTGTCTGAATAATCCTGCAGCTGTATCTTCAGGATCTCCAACTCCGTCGGTGCCATCCGGTACGGAGCCTTTGAGATAGGAGCTGTCCCTGGGACTGTATCAATGGAGAACTCCACTATCCTCTCCGGTGGAAGACCTGAAATCTCAGCAAAGACCTCTGGAAATTCATCCCACACTGGCACTCCCTTCTGAGCCTCCGAGGTGGTCAACTGAACCTTCTCCCTAGCAGGCTTCACCTCTCCGCTAAACTGGAACTCCGGCCGATGTGGGATTCTGAAATTGATCTTCCTTCCCCTACAGTCAATCACTGCATGGTACTGACTGAGCCAGGTCATGCCTAAGATCACGTCGTACCCCTTGGTGTCTAGTACGAGCATATCTATGGACAAGACCTTCCCACAAAGTTCTACTGGACAGTCAACACAAACACCGGAAGACACAACTACCCCATTCCCAGTACTGATCTCCCACTTGTGGTCTAAAGCCTTAACAGAAATAGAATGCAAAGCCACAAACTTGTCGGAGATGTAACAATGGGATGTGCCTGAATCGAAGAGTGCGAGGACAGGTATAGAATGAACTCTGATAGTACCTGTGATCACCTCCCCCGAAGCCTCTGCCTCCTCTACTGTCAGGTTGTAGGCCTGACCCCTGCCACGCCCTGCTGCTGGTCTGGCTCCTCTCTGCATTGGGCGGGCAGCCTGCTGTGGTGGAAGGGGAAGAGCTCTCCTCTCCGGTCCCTGCTGCCTCTGTCCAACCGGCCCCGGTAGTGCCCTCTGCACATACTGCCCCTGAGGTGCTGGTGCTGGCAAGGTTTGGGTAGCAAACCCCACTCTCCTGTGCGGACATGTCTCCACGGCATGATCCCGTGCTCCACATATCAAGCACAATCCGTTGGCCCTCCGGCAAGTCTGCTGGGTGTGCCCTGGCTTCTGGCAGAAATGGCAGATAGGACCTGGTCGAGCCGTCTGATATGGAACTGCTCTGAACGGCTGTCTGGCCTGGATCTTGGCTGCCCTGGATGGTCCTCCTCTGCCCACCGGCACAAACGGCCTCTTCAAGGCCTGGCTCTCCTGCTTCCTCTGAAATCCTCGCTCCACCTCACGAGCGATAGAAAGAACTTCAGCATAGGTCTTCAACTGCTGTGCCATCATATACATCTGGATCTCCATCTGTAGGCCTTGCTGGAACCTGCTCGCCCTCTTCTCCTCATCTGACACCATATAGGGGGCGAAGCGACTCAGCCTGAGGAACTCAGCAGCATACTCATCTACGGACCTCTCCCCCTGCTGAAGCCTGATGAACTGCTCCTCCATGTCTTTCTGAGCAGTGGCGGGGAAGAAACGACTGTAGAAGCTCTTGGAGAAGGTATCCCAGGAAATAGGCTTCTTCAAGCGAGCCTCCTCTGCAAGCCACCAAGTCCGAGCAATGTCCTTCAGCTGGATCTTTGCAACCTCCACTTGGCTCTCCTTGGGCACCCTGGCGGCGTTCAGTAGATCGGTGGTGTCCACTAACCACTGCTCAGCCTCCAAAGGCCTCTCGACTCCTGAGAAGGTAGCCGGTTGTAGCCGCCGGAAATCTGAGATGTTCCCCGGCTTCTGCTCCTTCGGGGCTGCTAACTCCTGCCTGAGGAGTTCAGTCTGCTGCTGATGGATCTCCACTTGCTGCTGCTGGGTCTCCATCATAGCCCGAATGATGCTCAGGACATCAGCCTGCTCTCCTCCCGCGGTTCCATCCGGGACTTGCCCGACATTGTTGCGACCCGAACGTCTCTCCATACCGAAAGGGATAAGATCTGGAATTGGAATCAAGGAAAGGAATTAAGATACGAAGGAATTGGTCAATTGAAGGAATCAAGATGGACTTATAACTTTGTACATTGCAGTTGGCATAAGTAAATCGTTAGAATTTGCCACTTGGTTGTACTTTTAGGTCTGAGAGCCTAGGCTCTGATACCAACCTGTAACGCCCCGATCCCAAAGATACGGAGACGTCACTGCGACGCACATACGTAGGTCGAATGGAGCCCCCACGTATATACGCTAAGCAAATAATACAACAAGCAACAGAGTATAACACACAGCGTGATACAACCATATGCCAACATACAAGGTAAAAGTACAGAGTTATACAAGTTATGATATACAAAATCACCATACAGTGTCCATTATCACAACTCCAGTCCAAAAAGAAACAAGATACAACCAAAAATACAAAAATGCTCACGTGTGGATGGAGACCACGTGAACCAAAAAAAAGTGCCGGGCACGCTGGATCTAGGACTGGTCGGACTGATCTCCAAGGTAAGCCAAGTCCTCGGCGGAAGGCTCCACCTCGTTCCAGGCCTCTGAATCTGAATGTGCAAATCCAAAGGGTCAAGACATAATACGAGAAATAAAATAGTCAAGTGACAATAGGATCATGAATAGTGGTAGAAGAGCAATACTAAGTAACCATGCATGTCAGGATATGTAACTATGTAAGGTAATGACATATGAAATGAATATACAATGAGTGTCTTATTATTATTACTTGTCTTACTGTGATATCTAGCTATGTGGCCCAGCGTCCCAGAGCACATAGATCCATATCCTAGTATGACAAGGTTGTTATTGGAAATAGCGGTTGTATCGACGAACTATGTTTACAGTGGGTGAAACCTGAAATAGTGAAGCCTGCTCGGTCAAAACCGGAATAGTGAAGCCTGCTCGGTCAAAACCGGAATAGTGAAGCCTGCTCGGTCCCCTGGCGTACCACAGGTCAGACCGGAACAATATTATACAATATTGTTTAAACCACTGTAAACACGAACACATACCGATATTCCGCACATTTCCCCCGACCCGGGTGTAAGTTGGTGTATTTTATGTAAAAGTCAAGTATATCATGCTTTGGTTTAAGAGATGGCATGATAGGTGGTGATATTGCTATTTAACATGCCATGGAAGGAAATATATGCAATAACAAGTCATGAGGTAACCAGTAAATACGTCCAATCAGTTATACATCCGGAAAAGCCAGTATTGGAGCATGAACAAGCAATAAACGATACATGCGTAACAAGTAAAAGAACCAAGTTCAGAACAGAAATTAACTATGCAACACTGCCAGAATTAGTCGACTAGGAGTATAGATTAGTCGACTAATAGGGTCTATAGTCGACTAGCAGTATAGGTTAGTCGACTAAGTCAGAGATGTAAAGGATTGGAGTTCTGTTTCAGTGCATGTTAGTCGACTAGGTTGAGGGGATTAGTCGACTAATAGGGGGATTAGTCGACTAGGTGGATTCAGGAGTCGACTAATATGGTTTCCAGAGAGTTTGTTAGTCGACTGATAAATTGGCCAAGTCGACTAATGCTGTGTTTTCCAGAAAGCCTAAATTTCAGCTAAGTGTTCTAGTCGACTAGACCTATGGATAAGTCGACTAATACTGTGTAAAAATAGAGAGCAGAACAGAAAATCCAGATTTTGTGTGGTTTGGTTCTAACAGTTAAAAGTGGGATTTTCACAGCATTACAAGTCCTGTTTTACTAATACAAGCTCACTAGAACATAGAATAGCCAAGGTAAATGATGGGTTCACCTAGTTATGTTGGATTTGAGTGTTATGACCTAAAAATAGGGTTTTTATCATACCCAAGAACATGGATCACTACCCTAGCACATGTAATTGGTAGATTAAGTCTTGGTGAGTAAGAACTCACCTGGATGTGCTGGTTTTGAAGCTAGATCCAAGGATGGAGATGGTGAGGGCTTCAATCCACACTTGTTCTTGAAGCTAGGGTTGAAGATCTTGCCCTTTGGTGAAGCTTGGAGTGGAGATGGAGGTTCCTTGATGAAGCTTGATGAATCCTTTGTGATCTAGAGGTGGAGATGAAGAGGTTGGGTTCACTTGGAGCTAGGGTTCTTGCTAGAGAGGAAGAAGATGGTGGAGCTTCTCTCTTGGTGAAAATGAAAGAGAGGAAAAAAAAGAGGGATTTGCAAATAGCAATGAATTTATAGTTAGAGGCTTTTGCAAAGGGATTGTGATTTTGGTGGAAGGGAAGGGTCTTCTTGCAAAAGTGTGAGGTGAGGTGTCCCTCTCTTGCCACTTGGCCGGCTGTGGGTGAGAGAGAGAGTGAGTGGAGGTAGGTGAGGGTGAGTGGGAAATGAGGTGGCAAGATGAGGTGGAAAAGCATTTTTGCAAATTTTGGAAAAATGCCCAAAATTCAAGTATTTTGGATTGGTCTGGAAATTTTACCAAAAATCAAGAAAAATATTTGAAGACTAAAGGTGAAATCCGTTTGAAGAAATACTGTGTAGATTTTTAATTAAAAATCCCAGAAGCAGAAATTTACCGACACCGAAATAATTTTCATAAATTTATAAAATTCTTAGAAAAATAATATAAGTAGGAAATATGATTCTAAGCAATAAAGTCTAAAGGACTTTCTTGAAATCCCTAATAGTTTGGAAGATAAAAATTCGGGAATCGGTCAGCGGTACTGGCCGACACCGGTTTTTGAAGAAATTCATTTTAATTTCAGAAAATTCTAGAAAATCACATAAAATCTAAAGTATTATAAAATGATGTTTGAAATTAAAATCGGTCAAATACGGATGGTAAATCGGAAGATACGGTCAAAGGGCCGAATACGTAACTAAGTACGTATTCCGGGAAAGGGGTATTACAAACTTCACTTGTCTCTCCCTTGCATGGAGTCACAAGTCCTCAAAACTGCTCATATCGCAAATCAATTCTTGTCAAGTTAACATTATACCTATGACATTTCAAACTTTATGATTGGTCACAAATATTGCATATATATTGTCACATTATCATGTTTATTATCTGATAAATCATATTAATAAGTCTTATTTTTCTTTATAAAATGGAGGCCCATTGGTAAAGGAAAGGGAAGAGAAACGAGTCTAAAAGCCTATCAAATTCAGAATTAATTCAAAATCAGAAAATCAGGGCAGATCATGGCAAATCAAAGAGGTTGAAAACTGGTTAAAATGAATTTTCCCAAATCAAGTGGTTAAAGCCAAAGATCAAAGGCCGTTTCGTCAAATCTTGGAGCTGAAACGGGAAAACCAGTAGGAGATAAAGGGAAATCACCAAAAAAGGGAGTGCCACCAACCAGGTGTGGCCATCTGGCCACGCCATGGTTGGCCGCATTTCTGCGACTTGGTTGCATCTGTTGTGGGAGAGTTTGCTCCCCCTATCTTCGTACACCCTCCCCCGTTTGGTTTTTGCCTATAAAAGGCAGGTTCTGCACTGAAAAAGGGAGCGAAGACTAGGATTAGAATTCTTATTCATATTTAGGGTCTTAGGAGTATTGTTAGATAGTTCTGAGAAGTTGTATCTCATCTTTACTTTTCTATTTAGACCAGCAAAAAGAGAAGAGTGGAACTGAGTGTGTAATTCATCCTTAAAGTGACAATCAAAGGAGATTCAACTTGCTTCTTCAACTCGACTCAATTCAGTATGTCTGTGTTTGATTTTCATTCTTGTATTTGTTTTTTTTTATCATAAGTAACTAAACCATCTTCTGGGCTCACTAATCAATCTCTTCTACCTCCTTTCTCTTGATCGTTTTTTATGAAAGCAATTTTCTTGAATCATATTAATGCCTAAGTTGAACTTTGTTCTTAAAATCAAATGAGGATGTTTCTTTTCTTAAACTTGGACATTCAAAGCACAAATATTTTCAAATCATTTTTATTCCATACTTGCTTCTTCGCGCTTGATGGTTTAACATTCTAATTTTAATGTTGTGTTAAGAAAGACCTTAAGATTTAAACCAAAATCATCTTATTTGTTTTACTTGAACATTAAAAGAAGCTAAAGATTTTTGCTTATGATAAAAGTGATGCACCAAAGTATTCTTGAGATAAGTAAGTAGTTGAGTAGAAGATTAGTAAGCCTGAATCCTTTTCATAATTTAAATCACAGCCAAATTACTCTCAAATCATTTTCTAAAAGATCATCTTTTCCAAAGCCTTTTCTTAGTTTTCAATTTTTCTTTTAATCATTTCCTTACTATCCATTCTCTTTTTCAATAAAAAAGAAAAGAAAAACACTAACACCATTCTTTGTTATTTAACAATTCATCAAAAAGCTTCCATCGCATTCCTCCTCGTGGACACGACCCGTTAGCCCAGAGCTAGACAGTAATATTCTCATTGCTTTTATTTGCAATCAATATTTGGCGCCGTTGTCGGGGAGGGAACGGTGTAATTATTTTCTAACAAGATTGGTGTCTTGTTTCAGGGACATTAAGGAATCAAATTTAGCACTCAAGCTTTGCAGGAGAAGACTTGCTATTTTGTGCCCCTACTCTCGAAAGTAGGAAACAGAATTTCAAGAAATTGCAGCGCAAAAGCTTAAGATTTTTTTTGGACTATCAAAAACATTTTTTTTCAGGACATATCGCTCTGCAAAAATATAGTTTTTGTGTATTATTTTTACTATATATGATATTTACACTCCCTATTTTTAATCCAAAAGTAACCTGATTGATTGCTAATTGCTTAAAAAAACGTTTAGACTTACATTCTAGGCATTTGTCTAATTAGGTTTCTTTTATGATTACTATTGAAGATAGCTGGAGACAAGGTACGTATGCATAGTATATAGTTTAGAAAACATTCTTGGGTGATATTTGCTTGTGAATGTTACTTTTCTATATCTTGTACACTCTGCACAATCAACTTTAAGGGCAAAACCCAAAACAAGATAAGGTGGGGAAGTCATTATCCTTTTTAGCCCACAAACCATCTCCAAGCACGCACAGCCTAAGCCTAACTTAAAATCTGATAGACGTTGGCCTTAGGGACATCTCAAACTCAGTAGGAGATTATCATAAGGAGGAAGGTGTTAGAATTTGACTCCTACAAAATCAGTGTCTAAGGACAGGGATTGAGGGGCGAAACCCGAAGGCTAGTAGTTTGGCTTAATTAGGCCTGTCGCTTTTGCGCGGATACCTCCCACCAATCTTGCCCTGACCTGGATGATTAGCTTGTGGTCAAAGTCTGCATTATAACTCCTATGGACAATCAACCAGTTAGGAGTTGTCTAGGTCAAGGTTACCTTAGACTAGGCTTAGTTGTTTCCTCTTGTTGACTATTGGTGAACTTGTTTGTGATTGTGTTTGTATATGCAAGTGTGGTCAAGAGACCCTAATTCATCTAGGTCAACTAGAAACACATCACCACCAAAGTTCGAACCAAGACCAGATTCAGTTATGGCTCAACAAACCTCTTTGTAGGATAGGTTCTATCCCATTAGAACCTCACTTCCATTTTGCATCCAACTTCCATCTGTTGGTGAACACAACTTTGAGCTTAAGCCACAGTTCATCAACACACTCCCTAAGTTCCATGGCTTAGAGTCCAAAGATGCTTATTTCTTCATAAGAGAATTTGAGAAAGTATGCTTAATGATGAAAATATCACACCTTGCAGATGATGCTATTAGGTTAAGATTTATCCCATTTGCTCTTAAGGACTTAGCTAAGAAATGGCTCTACAGCTTAGCAGCCTGCTCTATCACATCCTGAGATGATTTCATTAAGAAATTCTTGAAGAAATTCTATCCAATTCATAAGACCGCTCTCGTTAGGAAGAACATCATGCAGTTTAAGAAAGAACCTAGTGAACCATTTTGAGGTACTTTGAATGCTTTAAAAACCTCCTTCTCCAATATCCTCATCATGGAATAGAGAAATGGCGACAATGCCAAATTTTTTATGACGGTTTGACTACTCAACCAAGATCCTCTTAGAAACCATGTGCTAAGGAGAATTCTTACAGAAGGATGAGAATGAAGGATGAGATTTATATGAGAATCTAGCTGAAAAGATCATCCAATGGGAATCAACTAGTGAAAACTCGAGAAATTTAAACTCTATCTCTTCAAAAGGAAATCTCCACTCAATTGAATCATCCATAGCTAACGAGGTTAAATTAGGTAACCTAGCGAGAAGAATAGAAGCTTTAGAAATTAAGGAACCAAATCCAATCAATCAAGTCAGTCCAAACTAATTTTCAACTCCGGGCTGTACATACTATCAAGCGATGAATCATGGGTTTGAAGAGTGTCCTGTGTTTCAAGCTCAGCAATAATAACTTGAACCGATAAATGCGGCCTTTTTGAGGCCGAATAATGATCCTTACGCACCAACGTACAATCCTGGCTGGAGAAATCACCCAAATTTCTCATGAAGCCAACACAACAATGACCACCCACGGTCAAACCATGCAAGCCATTTTCATCATTCCAATAATTTTTTCAATCATCAACCCAACTTTTCTAATCACCATCATAATTCTCCCAACCATCTGCCCAAGTTTTCAAATTATCAACAAAACTTTCCCAACCAAGCTCCACAATCTTCCTTCCAGAATCCTCAACTTGAAAGGAGAATAACTAACTTTGAGAGAAACATGGAAAGGTACATGAAGACTAAGATTCCCTTATGCAAACAATACAGAGGATAGAGGGTTAAATGAGCCAATTAGCCAATCCACAGAATGAGAGGCAAAAGGGTACCTTACCTAGTTAGCTAATAATAAATCTTAGGAATTCTCAACAAGCTCATTTGGCTAAGGATCAATCATTGAATCAATGTAATGCTGTTCATACATTGAGGTCGGGAAAGAAAGTTGATAATCAAGTGTCAACATCATCAAATCCCATTCAGCATAATCACACTCAAGCATCCACCTCATCTAGTCCCAATCCTTCAAAATCTGACGAATCTGAAACATATAAGTCAACCAGTCTGGTGTACAAGCCTATAGTATCATTTCCTAATAGGTTAAAGAACAATAAGCAGAATCCACACATGGATAAGATAATTGAGATCTTCAACCAAGTGAAGATAAATGTGCCACTCCTTGATGCTATCCAACAAGTCCCATTCTATGCAAAATCTCTTAAGGACATGTGCATCAAGAAGAGAAAGACTAATATACCCAAGGAAGTCTTCTTAGCCACTAACATTAGTGAGCTACTGTCGGATCCGATCCTTATCAAGTATAAGGATCCGGGTTGTCCTACCCTTGCCTGCACTATAGGTCAAGCCGAGATTAGTCGTGCACTTCTTGACTTAGGGGCAAGTGTCAACCTGCTTCCATTCTCAGTTTATCAACAACTCAGGTTGGGCAATCTTAGTCCAATTCGAGTCACAATCCAACTGGCTGACTGTTCTGTGAAAGTTCCAAATGGGAAAATTAATGATGTCATTATCCGGGTCGGAGAGTTTATCTACACAGTTGATTTCATAGTTCTTAAGACACAGCCTATGTCCAAACCTAGGGCTCAAACTCCTGTTATCCTAGGGCCCCCATTCCTTGCTACTGCCAATGCTATTATCAATTGTAGGAATGGGTCAATGAGATTAACCTTTGGGGACATGACTAGAGAAGTCAATGTCTTGAACCTAGAAAAACAACCTCGTAAGATAAGAGACCAAATGTTTGAGGTAAACTTTGTTGAAAATAATTGTGATGAAGAAAGTGAAGGTATAGAGAATACGTCTCTGTTTTTTGATGAATTATTTAAGAATGAATGCGATTATAATAATGAGAAGGCATATGTCAGAGATCCTAATTTTAGAGTACCCTTTAAAAAAAGGGAAATCTGATTTGAATATCTTCACTTTCGATGAGCTGACCAATGATATATCGTATGAGAATATAATTTAAGAACCTCCGATTGACCTACTCTTTGAAAACCTCTTCGAAGAAGAACTCATGTGTTTGGATGAACCGACTAGAGATATTTTGGTTAATTACACACCCAAGGGAAAGTGTTGACCTAAATTTTGAGATGTATGAAACTGAATTAGAATTCCTAGGCATTCATAGTGAGAAAGTTCCAACTGAGAAGTGTGATGGTGATCAATTTTTGAATAATGAATGTAGAAATATGAGGAAGAAAACCCTAAAGAAGGTGAGACTGGGGAGTAAGGGAGCTAAAATGACAAAAAAATTGACCTCCTCACTATGCCCTATAAATAGGACACATTGGAATGATGGGAAGAGAGTTAGAAGGATGAGAACGAAAATGATCTAGGTATGGGAGAAACTTGATATTGTACATATTTTTGTATAATATATGCACTTCTTGTACATTTCATTTCATGCATCTATACATTTCTTTCATACATTGGGACAATGCATAAGATAAGTGTGGGGGAAGGCTCTAACATGACTAATATAACTATAAAAAAAGAGAGAAGAAAAAAAGAAAAAAAAACTTTTTGAAAGGAAAGAACAATATTTTGATATTTTTTTTGTAAGAAATTAAGTCAATTTTAAGGAATAGAAAAATCATAATTAGGATTTCTTAACTTGGTCAAAATAAGATGACTTGTTTGATTTTTAGGGTTAAGAAGAAAATTTTTGAAAGTAATTTAGTCTTGATCTTTACCTTGATGAAATATGCACACTTTATACACTTACACACTTAGGGTTCAAAAACAAAGACTCTTATGCCTTATAAAAGGAAAAAAAGAAAAAAATATATGTATATCTATGAAAAATAAACAAATCTAATTATTGATTAGCTAGGTGCTTTGGCCTAAGAAAGCCTTGGTATTTATGTAAAAGATAATTAGATAAGTTTGAAATATATATATATATATATATATATATATATATATATATATATATATATATATATATATTATATATATATATATATATATATATATATATATATATATATATATATAAATCTTCTGACTAAGCTGGGTATTTGTGTCTCATGAAGCATAAGTATTCACGCCTAAAAGGGGTACATTTTATAAATAAAAACCCTTGGTTTCGTGGCCTTGTCTGCTCGAGTGTTTAAGTCCTTAGGGGTATTTTCTCACCTGGTGCCCTAAAACTGTCCGATTTGGGTGTCACCGACTAAAGGCTCGTTACATGGACAGATTAGAAAGCCTAATGGAATTGAGGAATAAATACCACCAAAAAAAATAAATAAGGCATAGGAGTTAATGTTAAAGAACCCTTAGTCAAACTTCACAGTCACGATGGTGCATATGACTCAGGGTAAAGTAATAGACTTGATGAGAAATACAATTTGAATCCTTACTTTGATTGATGACATATTTTGAATAGAGACTAAGTCTAGGAATGAAAAGTTTGATATTCCTATAGCTTATAGATTACTTAAACCCTTACAAATATACTTCAAATATTTTCTCTTTTCAAAATGCTTTTCAAAAATACTAACATTTTTTCTCTTTCTTTATGGATTTTGTGGGTTCAATCCACTGAAAATTCTCACAAGACAAAACTTATCCTCTAGGGGTAACTTAGAGGTTTAACGGCTTGTTGCACATGCCAAGTGCAATGAGTGACCTGCGAAAGTGGTCTAATAATTGATTAGAATTAATTTTGATGTTTTGCTCGAGAGCGAGTAAAAGATAAGTGTGGGGGTGTGATCGGTCACATATATTATATATATTGTCACATTACCATGTTTATTATCTAAATAAATCATATTAATAAGTTTTAGTTTTCTTTATAAAATGCAGGCTCATTGCTAAAGGATAGGAAAGAGAAACGAGCCAAAAAGCCCATCGAATTCTGATTTAATTCAGAATAAATTTGAAATCAGGAAATCAGGGTAGATCTTGGTTGAAATGAATTTTTTCAAATCAAGTGGTTAAAGCCAACAATCAAAGATCGTTTCGTTAAATCCTGGAGCTGAAACAGTGAATCCAGTAAGACAAAAGGGAACCAAAGCCCACGCCAATCATATCTCCGCCAGGATGTGGCCACTTGGCCACATCCTGGCCGCGGATCCGCGGCCAGAGCAGCAGATCCGCGGCTTGTTGGTGGAGATAGGGGAGCGTTTGCTCCCTTTATCTCCTCACTCCTTTCCCTCTGGGGTTTTGCTTATAAAAGGCAGTGTTTTGTATAGAAAAAAGGGACCAAAAATTAGTTTTAGTTTTTCTCTTTGTTTTTAAGGTTTAGGCTCTTTGTTAGATAGTATAGAAGTTGTATCTCTATTTTACAATTTGTACTTTAGTTAAAATATCAGTGAGAGAGAGGAATGGAGTGATTGTAATCTGAAGATTGAAATGACATCAATAAAAGGATCAAGCTTTCTCTTCTTCCACTCTGATTCACGGGTATGCCTTGCTTTATTTACATGTATTGTTTTTTATCTTCCATGAGTAGCTAAATTCGTTTTCTGAGCTCACTATTGCTCCTCTCTCCGATCCCTCTTCTTTTTGAATGGTTTTGATGAAAAGACCCAATGAATCATTTGCATGCCTAAACTAAGTCTTTCTTCTTTGAAAGTGTTCTTGAAGGCACATGAGGATGGGTTTGGATTTCTAAACTCCTACTTCTTTTAAAAATCTCTTGACTTATTTTTATTTCATACTTGAAATACTTGATGATTTAACATTCAACTCAAGATAATTTCATAAAGAAAAAAGTTAACTTTTTCAAACTATCTTATTTGCTTTGCCTAACTTTCTAAACTCAAGCATAAGTTTTTGCCTATGATCAAGTTGAGACACTAAGAATTTACACATCATTGAGTAGTGAGATAGTGAGCTCAGATCTTCTTATATTAAAAATAACAAATCACTCTTCAAGCTTTTTAAATCACCTTTTCCAAAGCCTTCTCTAAGTTTGCAATTTTTCTTTTAATCATTTCCCTTCTCTCCGTTCTCTTTTTCAATTTATAAAAAAAAGAAAAGAAAGACACCAACTCAATTCTTTGTTACTTTATAAAAATACCGAAAAGCTTCTATCGCATTCTTCCTCGTGGACACGACCCGTTAGCCCAAAGCTACACGGTAATTCTTATCACTTTCACTAATCCTCCATGGGGATGAAAACGTCACTTGTCATTCTCATTCGTGGATTGGCAAGTCCACAAAAACTATACCACTCCTGTCAAGTTAATATCACACCTTTGACAGTAATCTTAAAATTCCTGAAATAGAATTTTTTCGACCAACTTTGACTTGCTAAGTTAAATATCACATTTCTAGCAAATCAAGAGTTACTACTTCTATTTATCTGATTTTCAATGCAAAAAGGAATTCAAGACATATAAGAAGACAAAAAAATGTCACTCTTATTGATATTCATACATGTGAAAGTGACACAAGACGCTCTCTTATATAATAAGATTGAGTGCTACAATAAAGGAGTACAAAGAAGTCCCTCTCGCTCAGTGAAAGGTTACACTCACTCCTTAAAAAATCTACACCTATTCTGATCCAGGATGTTTGGAAGAACGCCAAAGAGAAGCTTCTTGTTTTCTTTCATTGGATCATATCATGGTCGATCAATGTCGGGCCAATCGGGCGCTGGTTACATCATGATGCATGATGTAAACATCAAAGAAGCTCATCGTTAATTGAGAACAATGGTGTTTCTCAAGGTCAAAATGCAGGGGAGCATTTTGATTCCACCCGACCAACTGGTGTGAAGGTCTTCACAAGGTCGTAATCCTTCGTTTTATGAGCATCTCCACCACCAAAAAGGCATCAAACGAGCATGGGTTTTTCGTCGCTGTCACTTCTTTGAGTAAGATTGGTGAAGGGAGGATCCGAGACCTTACTGGTGACGTCCTCTTTCCTGTGGCCTTCAAAGCCGCCATACCCACCACCATACCCACTGTGACCATGACGAACTTGGGGCATTGCTGGTGCGTCATGTCCAATAAGGCCTTGACGGATGTCAGTAACTATGTGGATCCTCCTCGCCCATGGACAAGAGCTCTTACTCCCTGAGTGCTCGCCAACAAACAAGTGGCTGGTCCAAAATTCTCCCATGAACCTAGCGTACCCATGGACAGGAGCTTTGATTTCCCAAGTACTTGCCGACCGTACAGGCTGGCCGGTCAAAATGTTTTCCCATGAGCCCGGCAAAGACGCAGAAGGCTGACTGAGGCTGCCAGAACCTGCAAAGAACAAAAACCTGAAGGTTAAAATCTTATAAAGACAGGAATAGAAAATCTTGAGGCGCAAAAGCGAGACTGAAGTCATGAACTCCAGACGTGGAGTTAACTGATGCAGGGAATATGGATCCAAACATAGTCTGGTTTTAGGCTTGCGTCTGAGATGTGAGACACGAGGCATGATCAAGAATGCAGACACAGTTTTTTAAAGCTGCCTAAGCTAACTTTAAGACGCAGAGTTTGCCACACTCGCGTTTGAAATGCATGGGTTGCCACATTCGCGTTCAGAAGTCTCAAAAGAGCAGACTTAGCATTCTCTAAGTCAAGAACCCTAAACGCGAGCTTCATATACAAAGCTCGCATTTCAAGATCCAAACACAGAGTTTATCACACTCAGTTTGAAGGACTTGAGACTTAGATTTTGATCAAGTAGTCAGAAAGGCGCGTCTACCGAACACGGGCGCATCAATCAGATTTCAGGAGGAAATCAAGAGATAGAATCTCTTCAATGGACGGGGAAGAAAGAACTTCAGAGGGACTGAGTACTTCATGGCAAAAGATAGTTCCTACCCGAGGAAGAATTCTCTAGAAGTTTGGCTTCATTTGTCAAGCCATGGTTTAGAAGTTGTACTTTATTCATCAAGGCACAGCCGTAAAAGCACTCAAAGCAATACTTTTGATCTTGAAATCACTTGACAGTGATAATCTTCGGAGAAGATTGAAGGAAAGCATGGAAGCTTAGGGATCATGTTGTTCATCAGAGCACATGCCCTTGAAGGGAAGCTAGACACTCAAGACGAAGTCCTTCAGAGCGCATGCTCGCAAAGGAAAACAGTCTAGATAAAGGATTGTTAAGAGGCTGAGGCCTATTTATAGGCAAGCCATAAGGCTTATAATCAATGGCATAAAAATCAAAGCCATCAGCCTTAATGCCTGCACGGACATCAAATCCAATGCGAAGGTGACACGTGGATTGTTACTCTGAAAACACCAATGACACAAGTCCCTAACCGTCAACACCGACTTGGCATTAAAAGATCCACAAGATCTTTAAGACGGATTGCATGTGACGCTTCGGAGGTTGCGTCCTAGAGTTCGCGTCCATTCACAAGACTTGAAGGTTGCGTTCCGAAGTCCGCATTCTTGCACAGACTCTAAGGATGCGTCCATAAGTCTATGACCTTTCATAGACCTGAGGGCCGCGTTCCTTTCATCTAACTGAAGAAACCACAACCGCGTCTAAGCTCGAGGACGTGAGGCTTGCATGAGGCCTGCGTTTTTAAAATCCAAACTTAGAAAATTTTCTAAGTGTTGGACTCAGACACGAGACTTAGTGAAGCTTGCGTCCGGCCTCAAAGACGCGAGGATCACATGAAGTCCACGTCTGAACCTTCCTCAATTAGAGAAATTCTGAGTATTGGGGTCAAAACGCAAGGCTCAACGAAGCCCGCGTTCAACAAACAGACGCAGACCCAAGCTAATGAAGTGAAGACGCAGAGGTCGTCAAACCCGTGTCTTGCCTACCAGCACAAGAGCCACGTCTGAAGATCAAACGCAGGCATGAGCCTCGCGTTGGCAGTTCACATTCAAAAGAGACTTAAGTGTTAAGAAAACTTTTTAAGCCCCTTTAATGGTGAAAACCAGTTTAGATGGTTTTATTACCTGAAATGGGGGCCTCCTGCGTGGAAGGACCGCCCATTTTGAGCCTCTGAAGCGACAACGCTCGAAGACGAGGCAACATGTTTGGTCTTTGGTGCCATTTCAACTGTGAAATCGGTATTGAAGATGAAGGAAAGTGGAAAAAGCTTTAAGCTTTTCTTAATTTTCAAAACAAGGCTCAGTGGAGAAGAAGAGTCTAATGATGACTCTTGAAAGACTGTTGTCTTTTTATAGACACAGTGATCTGCAGAGATACAAGGCGCATGTCTCGAGGCCCAATCTTCGCCCGACGTGTGGTGTGCGTCTTGAACGGGTGCGAATTTCTTGCGTTAAGGGAAAAACGTCCCCTCAACTCTGCCAGACACATGGCAATGCGCCCAGAACGCGAGCCTCGCGTTTAACAAAGCCGCGTCCCACCAAAGGTTGCGTCTCTTCAGCAAAGTAAGAGTTGCGTCTATTCAGCAGAGTGAGAGCTACGTCTTCACTTCAAAGACCGCGTCCCTTCAAAGGTCGCACCTCTTCAGCAAAATAATAAACGCATCTCCACTTTGAATGAGGACTGCATCTCTAAAGCAACATGACTCTGCGTTTACGAGACTTGCATTCAGTCTTCGCTTCTGTAATCAGTTCAACAGTATATTGGCACAAGCAGACGTCTGTTTACCCTTGGTTCAATAGTACACCAACAACCAGCTCATAGCACTAAGGAGGCTGGACTGTGTATCTTGACATTCACGACGATCATCTCGGGTGGCTTCAAAGGGTTTTACAGTACACTCACGAAGACCACATTCCAGATAGGATCAAGCTCAGAGTATCTCAAATGATTGTCAATCCAATCATGAGAAGTATGAATTCAACCAGAGTCCAAAGTATTTCGAAATCCGTCGCAGTCAACCGCGGAATATCGAAAACTTTGGAGGGGGTTCTGTAGACTATCCAAAAATCAATGAGGACAAGTCATCAGAAAGCAGAGTCCAAATTCTAGACACAAGGCTAATCATAGCCACTAGCGTTGCACCAAGATGCGAAGGTTGAAACCCGCGTCTCAACAGTACTACAATAACCAAGACGCAGAAAGCCGCGTCTCAGCATCACTGTAGTGCCAAGTCGCAGAGCTTGAAAGTCGCGTCTCGGCATCACTGCAGTACCAAGACACGAGGGTCGAAACCTGCGTCTCTACTTTCCCACAATGACCAAGACGTAGAGCCTGAAGTCCGCATCTCACATAAAGCTTGACGCAGCACTTGAAGCTCACATTTCAATCAAATATGAAGCTTAAGCGTTACCTCAACGGCTAAACGCGATGCTCGCAAACCGCGCTTCAACTACAGAGAAACCTTGTGTCTCTGTTATAACTGCCCTCATTACTGGGTCAATTACTGCCTACATAATGAGGGAGTTAACCCCCATTATGGAGGGTTTTTAGGGGACAGTTCTAATCGCTGAAACCCCTATAAATAGCTCAGTTCGCTACTGAAGAGGGGTCGATTTTAGAGAATCTTGATCAGAGCTTCTAGCTGAGAAATACTTAAGAGTTCAACTCTTCTTACAACTTGCTGAGTACAAGTTTGTTTTTTTCTCAAATCTCTTTGAGATATTATTGGAAAGGAGCTATGCTGCTCCGTCCGTAGTCCGAAGAGAAAATTCCCAGAAGACTGTGACGCTCACACGGTCAACGAAAAATAAGATTCACTTTTCACCGCCATATCAAGAACCCAAAATTAAACAAATAGAAGATTTGAGCTTGAACATCTTCTCTCTTTTGTAGTCGAAAGTTTTTGATTGTTGTTGTAACTTTCTTTACAGTCAAATAAAGAATTTACACGCCCTCAAATTTCTCCCAACAAATATGTGAGATTTATGCATTTTATTTGATTTTTTAGTATGTTTATAAGTCCATTCTTTAACCCTGAAAATCTTGGTCTGAGCCTTCTGGCGGTCGACTGGTCGGTCGAACGATGTGCACAGGACGGTGCACAAGGCTTTGGCAATTGGGTCGGTCGACTATATGGTCGACTAATCTAGAGAGCTTGCTCTCTGGATCTGGCCTTGGTCGACCAATCAGTCGACCAACCAGAGAGGCTTGCTCTCTGGTTCTGGGCTCGATTGAACGAGCGATCGATCGATAGGCATTTGCTTTAGGGCGATCGACTGGGTAGTCGATCGACTGCTCAAACGATCAAAAATCTGACCGTTGGCCGGTCGACCGGGCCGTCAACCGACAAGTCATTTTTGACCTGTTCTGGACCCCAACAGCTATATTTTTAGACCCCTATAAAATATGGGCCTTTGAGGCCTAGTTTCAACAAGATTTTTAAAAGCAAATTTTTTCATCTTCTTAAGTGTTTTAAGCAAGTTTTAGAAGAAGTTTTGGCGCTACAAATCTCTTAATTTTTATTCGTTTCAAAGTTTTTGGAAAATCAAAGAAAACTAATTTTTGAAAATTCTAGTTTTTTTCATTTTTTTTTCTATCAAGAAGTTTGTTCCAAGAGTTTTTCTTTGTTGTCTCTTTTCCAAAACACTTTGTTTTCTCACAAACTTGAGCTGTCAATTCAAATCTATCTCTAGGATCTTGTTTGTGAGAGACGATTGTTTGTGATCCATTAAGATCACCAAGCGAGTGTCAATGATCTTTGTGATCACTAATTGTAATCTTTTATTTGCTTTGGCTTAGTACCCACCTCTTGTGTAGAGGTTTGTGTTTGAGAGAGGAGTTGTGTACTCCCGGTGTTGAGTTATATTTCCTTGGTGGAGGTCCCTTTGTGGAAGGTCCTGTGTGAATATAGTGAAAATCCTTCTATGTAAAAATGGGGACATAGAGCTGTGGCTCGAATCTTGAAACATATCACTGTGTTTGCGTTTAATCTATTTCTCTCTCTCTCTTTATCTCTCTCTATATATATATATCTTGCATTGCTATACATTGTTCTTATTCATATACACGCTAGATATTGTTTGTATGCCCACACTTGTGTTCAACCAAGAGATCTTTTAAAGCACCTCAACTCTTAATTTAGAGGAATCTAGAGGAGTAGTTACAGAGCCCTTTACGAAAAATTCAGGTTCACTCTTGATTACACATAGTGTGTTAACAATTTAGTTTTAATTCTGCATCATTTGGCATTAGATTAGCACTACACTTATTGATTGAGCTTGAAACCTGCACACAAAATAAAGTATTTCAGAACTTAGGATTAAAGAGTGCAAGTTACTCAATTCTACCGCTATAGCAAGTGGCTATGCAGGTCGTGATCCACAAGGAGGGACTAGCGATGGAAGCTTTTCTAGCAAGTTCTCTTTTATGTTACCATTAAAGGTTAAAGTTCTTCTTTAGTTTCTTAAAAAGAAAAGAGAAAAATGAAGTTAAAGTTGAGTTAGAAAGAAAGCAGTAGAATAAGAAGGTGGAGAAATAAAAAGTGATTTGTACAAATGAGATTGAAAAAGAGTGATAAAAGATTTAGTGAATTGTGGTGTTCTAAACTAAATGATTAAAAGAAAAGAAACTAAGAATTACTTACTTCTTTTGGCCAAATACTTACCTTAAATCTTTTGCAATGATGTTACCTTGAAGCGAGGCGATCAATGTATAGCCCATAAGAGTTGATTCCCGTTTCCTCCACATTATATCATCAAGACGTTGCAAGTATGAAGTGATACAGAATGAAACTCAAAATCCATCGTCATGGGCTATCGGTGGCACTCGCAAAGGCAAGGTTCTTTCGATGCATTTAGACTCACTTGGATAACAATTGTACCAAAAGAAGAAAAGTAGAGAAAAAGAAGAAGAACACAAAAATAAAGTACATACAAAAGGGAACTACAGATTCGATTTTATAACAATAAGAGAAAAGAAGAAAATCTTACACCGGTGTCACTCTCAGCACAAGTTTCGTTCTCATTCTCCTATGAAACTCTGATCTCCTCTGGATTACATAAATTAAAACTAAAAATTATATGAAAAGAAAAACAAAAACCTACACTACAAGGAATGAAAAACTGGACTAAATCCTATCTCTGCATGATCGTCCCCTTTTCAGTGAAAATCCTGCCTTTTATAGGCAAAAACTAGAGGGGAGAGGTGTGAGAAGATAGGGGGAGCAAACGCTCCCCCTAACTTACTAACCAAGCCACGAAAATGCGGATTTGGCCGCGTTTCCGCGGCCAGGGTGTGGCTAGGTGGCCACACCCTGTTGGTGGTGCTCCCCGGCTTCTCAATTTATATTTATCTTCAGCTGGATTTACAGTTTAAGTCCGGAATTTTGACGAAATGGCCTTTGATCCTTGGCTTCAACTGAATCGATTTGTAGGGATTTGTTTCAACTAGTTTTCAACCTCTCTGATTTGCCAAGATCGTCCTGATTCCCTGATTTTGAATTTATTCTGATTTAATTCAGAATTTGATGGGCTTTTGGGCTCATTTCTCTTCACTCTCCTTTAGGAACGGGTCTGCAAATAAATCAAACATTTAATTAGGAAAAAGCAGAGTTTATTCTATAATAAGTATGAGAATATGATAATAAATGTGCAATATTAGTGACCAATTACTTATTCACCCCCTCTAGGTGTACTTTCAATTGGTATCAGAGCCTGCGCTCCTGATATTCAGTTTAACTATCTAGGAGTGAGATCCTTCATTACTAATCTAGATATTTACTTTGCACACATATAGTTTACACTCATGGATTTTCTTACCCCTCTCATGTATGATGTTTCCAACATTGACATGTGAGAATTTAAGATGAGTACTTACCTCAAAGCGCTAGGATTGCATGTTTATCTTGCTACTACCAAAAAATCTTATCTTGATAATGACAAGTACCTAGAGGTTAATACATAAGCCTTAGAAGCACTAAAGCACACACTTAGCAGAGTGAAACACATTGACTTCTCCCAAGGAACAAACGAAATATGCTTTGGAGAAGGAACCCATGGTGGATGAGTCCGACGAAGCGTGCTTCATGTCCAAGCGAATGACTCCCTTGAGGTAAATTTGGATACTCAACTAGATGATTGTGCTAGTTCTTCATGTGATAACAATGCTATGGATACACATGCTTTAAATTAAGGACTTTATAAGTTTTGTGAAAACTTGCTTTCAAAGTATAAAGCTTTGAAAAGCAAAAGTTTTGAGTTAAAGAAAAAATAAAAATTTATTTTCAAAACTTAATAAGGTTTTGCAAGAAAAAGTTGAGGTTTCAAATGAAAGAGATTCTTTGAAATTCTAACTAAATCTTGTTTTAAAAGAAAATGAGATCTTGAAAAATAAAAATGAGTTTAATGATATTTTGAAGAAAAATGAGGTTTTTTCTTCAAAACTAGATTTTGTTTTAAAAGAGCACGATTCCTTAAAAAATAAAATTGTTTTGATTTTCAAGAAGTTTGATTGTGTTTCAAAGAAAAATATTTCTTTGAAAAATATTTTCTTCTCATTCTTAGCATGCTTCTATTGATTCATCTTATGATAAGAATAGTGTTTACTCCATATCTTCTTCTATTAAAAATGATATATGTGTTTTGAAGAAGAATGTAGATTGTTTGGGCTCCACTTTGAGCCAATGTGTCATGAACCACACACGATTGGAATCTATGTTTCAAAAGAAACGTACTCCACAAATGCATGCACACCCTCCATGGCATACATATGCTCATCATTCTCACACACATGATTCTATGTATGCTAGAGTGTAGAGTTGTACACATTGTGATCCTATGGGCCACCTTGCAAAATTTTATTATGATAGAATAAATGATTTAAATTTGTAAGTAAGTTTGCTTGGGTTAGGAAAGGTGTTAACCCCCTGGACCTAAGAAAGTGTGAATACAAAATTCACCCATATTTTATTTGTTGTAGGTGTGGGCTCTCATAAGACGTGGGTGTGTTGGTGCCTTGATGGTGAATGCGTTTCGAGCTCAAATGTTCACATTTATGGATGCATCACTTTCAAGAAGAGTTTTGGTGGGAGGACCACCATGGTTTGGAGAACTAGAGATTAGTTCATTTGGTTTTAGTAACTATCTATAACTCCTTATTTTTATTTACATGCTTTTATATTGATGATTTTAGCATGTCATGTTTTTCATATTCATTATGTTAAATGCAATATTTATTAGACTTGTGATATACATATATAGCATTTGGATACGCTCATGTTCATATGGATTCATATTTTTGTGTTCTCACCTTAGTTTAGCTATTATGTATATCCTAGTATTAATAATATTTGCATTTACCCTAATAATCATAATTGTTTATGTTTTGTGCCTCAGTTGTGATTACTTGTTTAAATAAAGTTTTCGTTAAAACTTGTGTTTATACTTGTACAAGTAATGAGCCATACTTGATTCTTATGTTTTGGTACCTTAATGCTCATGTGTACTCATTAGATGTAATTGTATAACTTAGTTTTGGTGATTCTTACATCTTCACTTGTATTCCCGATTTTTATATATGTTCCCGTATTTTGCTTCATGTATATATTAATTTTGCCTAAAACTATATATATACATGTCTATCCTAGAGTCACTTGCTTTACATGCCATGTATTATGCTTGGATATGTATGTATACTTTATCTTCGACAAAACATACATATACCTTAAAGGTTGTTTTGTTTTGATGAAAATTGAATTTTTATACTTTTTATATTTGATAATTTTCATGTTTATGGATAAAGAATTCCATTGAGCTTTAGTGATTTATTCCTGTATATGTTTCTTACATGATTCTTGTACACTCCATATTTTGTGTTTACTCATTATTTTGGATTCATGAGAATCTATATGTTTTATAGATTTTTGACTGTCAATTCTCGTGTAATTTTCAAATATCATGGAACATATATTTATTTTATTCCTTACTTGAAGGATTTCATACTAGTTTTTAAAATTATCTTAAAACTAGTTTCGTATTCTTCATTTAATAGTGTTTTCAATTTTCAACTATTTTTCAAATCCTAATTTTGAAAACTTCCACCCTTTAAGGGCGGACGGATGGGCGATCATGTGTTGTATACCCTTACATTGAATATCCTTTCAAATATGTGCATGAAAGAGAGGTAGTTATGAGTTATACATGATTTTAATGAATATTGATTTTTGTGTACTCATGTTTTCTATGTATATGTATGCATCATATTTCAATTGATATTATATATTACTCTGATCATACTTACATATAGAAGTTTTTTTTCTTATGCTATAAACATAATTGATCATACATTTTTAGCACAAATTAATTTCTTACTAAGCTTGATTTAGTTCTTAATGATAATTGATATCTTTACAAGCTTATGTATTATTTTTATTGGTATTTCATAAAACGAGCGAAATATTCTTGTTTTATCTTTCAATTGGTTTTATTTTCAATTAATATCTTACTCCCACTCTTTATGATGAAAAATATTTTATTTTAGTATATGCTAACATTTTCAATATTGCTATCAATAATCTTAAATTGGTATTATTCTCAAATTGGTATCTTTATTGCAAAATAATTTTAGTGTTTACCTGAAAATTTGGTCTTTACTTTCGATTGGTATCATGTCCTTCTATTGGTATCAATTGGTAAAAAGATTGTTTCATTTTTAATTGGTAAAAAGATTATTTTTCTTTCAATTGGTTTCATTCAATTAATAGTTTTTATTGGTATCAAAATTTTGTTTTAAAATATATTTATTGGTATTGTTTATTTTTTTTCACCCCTTTGCTGTTGATTGACAAAAGGGGGAGAGAAATGTAGTGTTTGTATATGCATGTTTTATTGCTTGTTTATGCATATATACATGTGTTTTATGATTCTCATTGCATATCTTTTATTATTGTTTATTAGTATTTTGAGCTTACATTACAAATCTTTGTGTTGTATGATTATGCATGAGTTAAGGGGGAGCTTCTATGAAACCTATCCTTAATCAATGCATATATAACCTTATAAATTTTGTCATCATCGAAAAGGGGTAGATTGTTGGCCCAGAGGCCTTTCACCTTAGTTTTGATGCTGACTAACTTATGAAGTTAAGTTACTAATGATCTTGTATTTATATAGTTTCAGTTATTGATCAAAATCTTAGCAAGTGTTTAGTTTCAACAAAGGATTCAAAGTTGAGTCTGGAAGCTAACATGTTTAAATTCAAGAGCTCGCGCGTTAAGATCGCATCTAGTATTCAAGATGGAGTCAAGCTCATGGATCGTGTTTGGATCGAGTCATCTTGGAGATGAAGATCGACGAGAAGACTTGTATCTAGGTTTGTTTTAGTTTTTATTTAGATCTTGTGTAAATATTGTTAGTTTTGATATGCTCAAGTATACACACACAAGTTCAAAAGTTTTGGTTTCAGTTTAACAATTTTGGATTTTCAAGTATATATCTTTTCAGTTTTTATGAATAGATAGAATCAAAAGAGTTTACATGGTTTAATGTATATTGGATCTCATCCATATACATCTTTGCTTTATATGTTTAGAAAAACTTATTTTGATGTATATCTAGTTCATAGTTTCAAGATTTATTTTTAACAGAACTTAGTTTTAGATTTTAAATGTCAAAAAAATAGATATATCATTTATATGTGTATTGAATTTTATTCATATGAACTATTCTTCAAATGTATTTAAATATCATATTTTTATATTTGAACAAGTTTTGGAGAAAACAGATTTCCATTTCAAAATCCCAAGTTTTAAAACATACGATTTTAGTTTAAAGCTAAATTTATAAGCCTCAAAAACAGTTTAACATGTTTGTAATATGTGTTGATTTTTGTCACACATATTTGTATTTCAAAGTATTGATAAGAACCTTTTTTGTGGGATTTTGTGCATTTTATTTGATTTTTTTAAGGTGTTTACAAGTCCATTCTTTAACCCAGAAAATCTTGGTCTGAGCCTTCTGGCGGTCGACCGGACCAGAGCTCGGTCAATCGATGTGCACAGGACGTGCACAAGGCTTTGGCCATTGGGCTGGTCAACCATACGATCGACCGATCCAGAGAGCTTGCCCTCGGGATCTGGCCCCGGTCGATCGGCCGGTCGACTGACCAGAGAGGCTTGCCCTCCGATTCTGGCCTCGATCGACCGAGCGGTCGACCAATAGGCATTTGCCTTGGGGCGGTCGACCGAAGACTCAAACGGTCAGAAATCTTATTGTTGCCCGGTTGACCGGGCGGTCGACTGACAAGTCATTTTTGACCTGTTCTGGACGCCAACGGCTATATTTTTAGGCCCCTATAAATATGGATCTTTGAGGCCTATTTTCAATAAGATTTTAAAAGCAAAATTTTCCATCTTTTTATGTGTTTTCAGCAAGTTTTAAAAGATGTTTTTGTGCTACAAATCTCTTATCTTTTATTCGTTTTAAAGTTTTTGAAAAATCAAAGAAAACCAATTTTAGGGAATTCTAATTTGTTCTTCATTTCTTTATCTACTAAGAAGTTTTTCCTAAGAGTTTTTGTTTGTTGTCTCTTTCCAAAACACTTTGTTTTCTCACAAATTTGAGCTATCAATTCAAATCTATCTCTAGGATCTTGTTTGTGAGAGGCTATTGTTTGTGATCCTTTGAGATCACCAAGATAGTGTTTGTTATCTTTGTTATAACAAGTGTAATCTTTTCTTCGCTTTGGCTTAGTGTCCACCTCTTGTGTAGAGGTTTGTGTTTGAGAGAGGAGTTGTGTACTCCCGGTGTTGAGTTTTAATTCCTCGGTGGAGGTCTCTTTGTGGAAGGTCCTGTATGGACATAGTGAAAATCTTTCTGTGTGAAGGCGGGGACGTAGAGCAGTGGCTCGAACCTCGAAATATATCACTATGTTTACGTTTGATCTATTTTCTCTCTCTTTATATCTTGCATTGCTATACATTATTCATGTTCATATACATGCTAGATATTATTTGTGTGCCCACACTTGTGTTCAACCAAGAGAGCTTTTAAAGCACCTCAACTCTTAATTTAGAGGAATCTAGAGGAGTAGCTCCAAAGCCCTTCACGGAAAATTCTGGCATACTCTTGATTACACATAGTATGTTAGCAATTTAGTTTTAATTTTACATCATTTGGCATTAGATTAACACAACTCAAATGCTCAATCCTCTACACAAGAGGTAGCACAAAGCCAATTGGCTTTACAAAACTCTTAGTGACCACTAGATCACAAACACTCTCTTCTTTACAACTTCCTATAGAGTAGATATAAATTTAGGCTTAAGGAGTTTATGAAAACTAATTGAAATAGCTTTACAAATGAAAGCACTTAAAAACTAGAAACTTGAAAACTTTTCTCTTTAGAGAAAACTTGTATTTCTCAAAAACTTATGAAAATTTATGTTTTAAAACCAATCCCAATGACCGATATATATAGGCAATAGATAAATATTATTAGTTTAGCTTATCAGATCATTAGGGGTGTGATTTGACCAAAAGAAAGCAAAAATGCTCATTGGAAAAACCAAAAGATAAGAAAAATTTTGAAAACTAGCATTAATGGGATTTTGACAGAGCTTCGGTCGACCGGTTGGTTGACAGAACTTCAGTCGACGGCCGACCTACAGTTCATTTCTGAATTAGCTGCTAGGCTCGGTTGACTGCTCGGTCGACTAGACTTTGTCAAAAAAAATTTGTACATAGTGGTCAGTCGACTGGCCCCAACAGAAACTTGGGTGAGCTAGTTGGTCGATCTGTCAATCGACCGAAATACATGCACAACATAAACAACCCCAGCCAGAGGATCACGCAACCGCTCGGTTGACCGACTTGGCCTATAATAGGCTATGGTCGACCGGTCGGTCGACGGACCTGGGCCAAAAGTCATTTTTCTGAGTATTTTGTAATCCAAACAGTTTTAAAAATATTTTGTATTAGTTTTTAAGAGATATAGCAATGTATAAGCATAAAATTTTGAAAAAAATATGAAACATGTATCAAGACCAAACATGTAAAACACCAATCCGATAAAAACTTATATTTTCAAAAATGTCTATTTTTGTGTATGTAACTTCTTGAGCATCAAATCTATATTCTACACTTTAACATACTATTTTCTTTCAAGGTTCTAAGTGACTACAAGTGTCTTCAAGCGGGCTTCTCTAATAGCGACGTCAAGTGCTTTAAGCTCCAATCCCATACTTGAATATCCTTGAGTTTTCAACACCTTTCTTTAGAGGAAGAAACACATTAAATCATCTTGAACCCTAAAACAAACTTAAATACATGAACTTAATTAGTACTAAATAACCACATATATTTTGTTATTATCATAACAAGATACCGATGATTGTAACTTCAGGCCAACAATCTCCCCTCTTTTTGATGATGACAAAACATATGAGTTATTTAAAAGAAATAATAGGAAAGAGCTTGGAAAAGCTTCCCCTCAAGTTATGCTTATCTATCAAGTACAAGTTATCAATATGACTATAACAATAATGTGTCAATTTTAGACAAGTCATATGAATGCATATATGAAAAGTATAACAATTTATAACAATATGCATAAAGAACCTACCATCCTTTCATACCTCCTTCCACCAAAAACATTATGCAATAAAATGAAAACAATGAATCATAGCATTGCATATAAGCATGGTAATAGAAATGGATATATATAAAATTCATGATATACCGAAATACGAAACTCAAAAAATCAACTATTATCAAATGTCAAAAACATATTATCATAAAAAAACAAAAGCATATTATCATATTCAAAAACATATTATCATAACAAAAACATATTATCATAAACATTATCAAACGTCAAAAACATATTATCATAACAAAAACATATTATCATAACTCAAATATTATAACTCAAATACCTCTCCCTCTTTTTGTCATGCATCAAAAAGGAGTAAAATTCACAAAAAATAAAAACACATGAAACCAAGAGAGATACCGATAAAAACACATGTATATCAATTTAAAATACATGAAACTATATGAAATAAACATGAAGTAATTTCAAAACTCATGAATTCATAACGTAAACATTTAACACACCACAAATAAATGAAAATCTATTATAATCTAATGGTTTAGTAAAAATGTCTGCAAGTTGAAAATCAGTGAAAACATACTCAATCTCAATATCTCCTTTCTCATAGTAATCTCTAAGAAAGTGATATTGAATTTCTATGTGCTTTGTCTTAATATGTTGATTGCATTCTTGGTCATATGAATAGTACTAGTATTATTATAAAATATTTTGATATGATCATAATGCAAATCATAGTCAAGGAGAGTATGTTTCATCTAAAGGACTTGTACACATCAAGTCCCGGCCACAATATACTCTGCCTCGAAAGTTGAGAGGGCTATAGAATTTTGTTTCTTGGAAGACCATAAAATAAGGCAATTTCTTAAAAATTGACAAGTTCTAGTAGTGCTCTTTCTATCCACTATACAACTGACATAGTCGGCATCCGAATAATTCGTCATTGAATATTGTCCAGTCTTTAGATAGCACAAGCACATTCCAATAGTGCCCTTAAGATATCTAATAATGTGTTTTACCACAATCAAGTAGGACTCTTTAGGACAATATTAGAATCTAGCACATAGACAAACACAGAACATAATATCCGACCTACTAACCGTCAAGTAAAGCAAACTATCAATCATGTTCTATAGAGTTTAATATCAACGTTCTTACCTTGTTCATCCTTGTCAAGCTCTGTTGTGGTAGTCATGGGAGTGTTACTTGTCTTTGTATCTTCAAGCCCAAATTTCTTGAAAAGCTCTCTTTTATATTTGGCTTGGTTTATTAAAATTTCATCACTCCTTTGCTTGATTTGGAGTCCAAGAAAGTAGTTGAGCTCTCCCATCATAGACATTTCGAACTCTTTCTTCATGCATGATTAAAAATTCTTACAAAATATTTCATTAGTAGATCCAAAAATATTATCATCAACATAAATTTGCACAATAAGGATATCACTATATACGTTCTTCAATGTAGTGTTAACTTTGTCTTTCACTAAACCATTTGAAATAAGAAAAGTAGAAAGTCTTTCATACCAAACTTTTGAAACTTGTTTTAAACCATATAAAGCCTTTTCAAGTTTAAAAACAAAATCTGAATTTGTAGGATCAACAAACCGAGGAAGTTGTTCAACATACACCTCCTTTTCGATAAAACCATTCAAAAATGCACTTTTAACATCCATTTGAAAAAGTTTAAAATCTTTGAATGAAGCAAAAGCAAGTGTCATCTGCATGGCTTCAAGCCGTGCTACGGGTACAAAAGTTTTCACAAAATTGATACATTCAATTTGGGTGTAATCTTGGGCCACTAACTTAGCTTTATTCCTAATCACATTTTTTGACTCATCAAACTTATTCCTAAAAATTCATTTAGCATCAAAGGATGGTCTATCATTAGGTCTTAGAACAAGGTGCCAAACTTGATTGTGCTCAAATTGATTAAGCTTTTCTTGCATTGCAGGCAACCAATATGAATCGCCCTGAGCTTCGAGGATATTCTTGGGCTCAATATGTGAAATGAATGCAAAGTGGTCACAAATATCATGGAGTTTGGAGCGAGTAGTTACTCCCTTGAATACATCACCTATAATGAGGTCCTTAGGATGATTTGTAGCATATCTCCAATCTTTTGAAAGTGGTTATATTGGATCCACTTTAATATCTTGAACTTCGCCATGTTCATCATCTTTTGGCTTGTCTTCTTGCGCTAGTGAGTCCTTTAAAGATATTTTCTCCATGTCTTCATCTAAAAAATCAATTTCTATAACATTTTTCACAAAAGCATTAGATTCCTCAAACTTGACATGCATAGACTCTTCAATAGTCAAAATAGACCTATTGAATACTCTATACGTCTTGCTAGAATTTGAATACCCAATAAATATAGCTTCATAAGACTTGGCACAAATTTACCTAAATTATCCTTGATGTTCAAACAAAACATTTATAACCAAAAACTCTAAAATGTAACATTTGATTTTCTAAAAAGGTAAATCTCAAAGAAGTTTTGGAAGTGTTTTTTAAAAATAAATTCTATTTAATATGTAACATGAAGTGTTTACAGCCTCGGCCCATAGCTATTGAGGGAGTCCATATTCACTAATCATTGTCCTAACCATCTCTTGAAGTATACAATTTTTTCTTTCAACGACTCCATTTTTGTGGAGTTCTAGGACAAGACAGTTCATGTTTAATTCTATTTTCTTCACAATAAGTGATAAAGAAATGGTTAATGAATTCACCACCTCTATCACTCCTTATCCGCAAAATCAGAAAATCTTTTTCTTTCTCAACTATTTTTCTAAAAATATTAAAATGCAAAAAAGCTTCGTCTTTGTGTTCCAAAAAGAAAACTCATGTAAATCTAGAGAAATCATCAACTAAAATAAAAACAAAATGATTGCCATAAAACTTTTGATTTTTATTGGACTAAACAAATTCATGTGGATCAACTCTAATAGTCCAGATGCATGATATCCTTGATTGCTTTGAAAGAGGACTTGATTTATTTTCTAAGTTGGCACGCATCACAAATGCGGTCCTTTTCAAACTTCAAGAAAGGAATACCCTTCATCGATTCCTTAAAGTTAATTCTAGATAGATGTCAATTGAAACATGGCCTAGTCTCCTATGCCATAACCAAGAATCTTCATTAAAAGTATTTAAACAAGTAGCATTACAATGTAAATTTAACATATCAATCATATAAACATTGTTTTCATGAAAATCGAAAGAATAAAAAATTTGTTTTCTTTTCTAAAACATTGCAAGTGAAATCATCAAAAATAACTTTAAAATTTTTATCACAAAGTTGGCTAATGCTCAAGAGATTATGCTTGAGACTTTCAACCAAAATAACATTTCTTTTAAAGGAGATGAGCCAATTTGATATTACATATACTAATGATTTTTCCCTTTGAGTCATCTACGATGGTGACAGTGCCACCTTCATGATACCTTGATAGGGTTGCAAAGTTGTTGATATTCCAGGTCATGTGCCTTGAGCAACTACTATCAAGGTACCACCGCTCCCTACGACTTGAAGCCTGGTGCGTGCCTATATCAAGTAAAGAAATTGTTGCTTTTGATACCCATATTTTCTTGGGTCCTATAGTATTAGTTCTTTGAACCTAAACATGATCATTTGAAGTATTGATGCGATCAAAGCAAAACTTAGCTAAGTAATCCTTCCAGCCATAATAGGTGCAAGTATAAACTCTACTATATATAAATGCATGATGTGTATGTGAAACATGAGCATGCTTATTGTGTGTGGCGTGTTTAGCATGATGTGTGTAGGCATGTTGTGCTTGATGAGTGTGGGCATGTGAAGCATGATGAGCATAAGCATGTGTAGCATGAGAAACATGAACATGTTACCTTGGAGTGTGTCTCTTAGAAAACATGGCCTCTAATCTAGCCTTACCAAACTCACATTTTTTCTGAATATTTTCCAAAGTGCTAATTTTGATTTTTAAAATAGAAATTTCTTTTTCATCAATCATAGGAAATTTTGCCTTACAAGAAACTTTGTGTGCATCAAAATCTTTTTATGTAGAAATAAGTGTGGAAGACAAAACCTCTTTTTCTTTTGAAAGAATAATGATTTGATTTTGAAGAAATTCATTTTCTTTTTTCATTTTAAAATATTTCTTCTTGAGAAAATCATAGTAATGAGAAAGTTCTTCAAAAGCTTCACCCAATTCATCTGTTGTCAATTCACAATCATATAGGGATGGTTCGGATGTTACCTTGGGAGTGTTATCATTAGCTATAAAACACACATTAGTCATGTCCACCTCTTCTTTGCATTCACTCTCTGTATCCCATATTGCTTTGAGAGCCTTCTTCTTGTAGAGCTTCTTTGAGGTAGATGGCTTGCTCTTGGTTTTCGGACATTTTGCAACAATGTGTCCCAGTTTCCGGCAATTAAAGCAAATGATTTTTTCTCTTCCTTTCATTGCCAACGTCTTCTATTATTGAATTTGGCTTTGTTGTGCATCTTTCTCACATTCTTCACAAGGAGGGAGAGGTCTTCATCATCTTCTTCTTCATCATCTTCATCAGATATGGTGGGAGTGGACTTGAAGGCAATCATCTTTTTCTTTTAAGGCACCATTTCTTATCAAACATGTATCAAGACCAAACATATAAAACACCAATACGATAAAAACTTATATTTTTGAAAACGTGTATTTTTGCGTATAAACTTCTTAAGCATCAAATCTATATTCTATACTTTAACATACTATTTTCTTATAAGGTTCTTAGTGACTACAAGTGTCTTCAAGTGGGTTTTCTCCAATAGCGACGCTGAGTGCTTTGAGCTCCAATCCCATACTTGAATATTCTTGAGTCTTCAACACCTTCCTTTAGAGGAAGAAATACATTAAATCCTCTTGAACCCTGAAACAAACTTAAAAACTTGAACTTGATTAGTACTAAATAACCACATATGCTTTATTTTCATCAAAACAAGCAACCGGTGATTGTAACCTTGGGCCTATAGAAACTTATTGTGAAGAACAGGAAAACAATGGTGAATTAAGAAGGAGTGGAAAATACCAATAAGAGAAGAATAAAATGGGTTTGAAATTAGTTTTGAAAATAAAAGAAAAAGAGAAAAAAAATTCATGGCTACTAACTATTAAATGCTCCATTATTCAGCTAACCTCTTAGTGATAGTTTCCTCACATAGATCCTTGGCCATCACTAATCCTTGACTTCTTCAAGAGACGATATAAAGCATGGCACATGAAATGTTCGTCACATTCAAACTTACATCAAGAGCAAGCTAATACAAATATTAGATCATCAAAACCATTAGAAATAAGCATGAAAGAAGAAAGTTAGTTTGTTAGCAAGTAAGCAAGTTAGATGTTACAATCCATCATCATGAGCCATCAATGGCTCTTGCAAGAGCAAGGCCTTGTAGAGGCTATTAGATTCATGTGGATTATAAAGTAAGAGTTTAGATGATTAGTGATTAGTAGTTAGATTGTCATGAAAGAAAGTTAGCTAGTCATGTTAGAGGTTAGAGAAGAAATCATGAAGGAAAGGAGGAAGCTTTCATAGATTGTCACTATCTATTATATCAATGTCTCTCTTGCTTTCCTGAATCAAGCTCTGCCCTAATACATGATCTAAAATAAAAAAAAATACAGAAGAAGAAAAAGAAGAAGAACACTACACTAATTTACGCTAAATAAGAAAAAACTCTAATCTACAGCTCTCCAACATCGTCTTTGGTCTGAAAATGCAGCATTTATAGGCATAGGAAGCATCTAAAAGGCGAGATGAGGCCATGCGTCAAAAATCGACGCATGGACCCACAACAATGCCATAAAAATG